>OVAN01000949.1:198-47391 GCA_900406275.1 Anastatica hierochuntica | reverse complement strand
CTAGCCTCTTGTCTCCATGATTTTTAAGCTTCAATCCACCCTTGAATCCACTATTAGAGCCTCCCAAACTCCATCCATAATTGCACCTACAAATGCAAGAAAGATGGATGCAAAATGCAATAATAACCTAATCTAGACTCAAGACTCTAAATGATGCATTCTAAAGCTAATATGCTTATTTACAACCTAATAATGAATGAAAACTAAGCTAAAACACACCAAAATATGCATGAAATTGTATGTACATCACATGCTCACCGCCTCCATCAGCTATGAATACTTGGAGGTCTGTATGTGCAGAGGATTTGGAACAACCCTCATAGGCCCATCGTTACTATGGTACTCCAGCCTAGCCAACAGCTCCATCAACTCCTTCTCCATGCTAACAGACCGTTTAATTGAGCAGTTCGCTAGCAGCTGAATTTTAAGGTGCTCCTCTGACGATCTCTATCGAATCAAGAAACGCCCAGACGAGAGCCTTAAGGAGTATCTCCACCGATTTAACAGGGAGAAAGTATCGGTTCCTAACTACGTCACCTCCACGACCATCTCAACCTTCAGACAAGGACTGCTGAACGATGGTGACCTGTACAAAGACCTCACCAAATATCCCTGCCACACTATGGAGGATGTACTCTCCAAAGCATGGGCTCAAATTAAATGGGATGAGGACCCAGCCTATCAGGCCCAATTGGCGCACATAAACCATCCCAAAGCACATGGTCACTCTAGGACCACCAGAGATGATAAATCTAACGCTAAATCTGGCTCTGAAAACTCTTCCAAGGGTGGCTCCAAAGGATGGCCGAAGCCCGTAGCAAATAGTGACCCAGCTGGGACATTTGACCATAAAAGTCAAGTGGCCGGTGAAAATGCAGGTCTCCCAGCACAAGAGAGACGCATCCAAATGGTGCAACTTCGACCACGACCACGGTCACCTAACGGAGGATTGCTTCTCGCTAACACACAAAGTGAATGAGTTGCTTAGGAAGGGATACCTACGAGAGTTCCTCTCGGACAGAGCAAAGGCGCTCATTCATGAACAGACCAAGAATGACATCCCCATGGACCAAGGCCTGATTTGCCAAGGCAAGGTCATGTCATTAATTTCATCACTAGAGGGTCAGAGACAAGCGGAGTGACAATCTCTGCTGCCAAGAGAAGCACTCGCGCTGCCAAGGTCCACCACGGAGTAGATGTCATGGCAATTAGCAAAGAACGCAAAGATGGTCCTGGCATAATAAGCATCACCACTAATACCGAAGAAGAAGTGATAACTCCACACCATGATGCCCTGGTGATATCATTAAAAGTTGCGAACTGCCTCAAGAGGCATATCATCATCGACAATGGCAGCTTAACTAATATAATCTTCACCAACGCCTTCGAAGGCTTGGGACTAGACGAAGAAGAGATCACCAGAAAGTCTACTTCTCTAGTCGGATTCAGTGGCGAAGTGATGTAGACCATCAGAGAAGTAATCCTGCCAGTATGCATCGGAGGTATCAACCAAAGGACCAAGTTCCTCATTATGGATTGTTCTCGGCGTACAACGCAATAACGGGGAGGTCCTGGATACATGATATGAAGGTCGTTCCATCGACTCTACATCATTCCTTGAAGTTCCCGACACCTTGGGGAATAAGAAAAATTAGAGGAGATCACAAACGGACTCGCTCATGCTACCATACGACCCTCAGAGCCATCGCTCCAAAGCCCCGCTCAATGGCCACAGCTATGGAGATCTCTGCCGAGCCATTGCATGAAGAAAGCAGCCCTTGAAGAATAATTCCGCATATCGGTCAAGGGGGTAAGGCCATAGGCAAGAGGCGAGCCTAATGGGAACACGGGGGTCGATCGAGGTAAACAAACCCCTAGAAAATGGTGCCCTATAAACTATGGGGCTCTGGTTAGGGGGATTCTGATTTTGGTTTTTTCCATATTTAACTGTCCATGTTGCAGGGGAAAGTCTAGAATAAAAAATTGATTTTCAGTGAAAGAGCGATTTATCACCTAAGCGATTCTTTTTAAAGAAAAGTTGGTATAAATTAAATGCCTCCGGAAATGACAAGACCGTGCCTAAATGTTATGGACTGGGTTGACCACGAAAACCTAGGTTAGTAATAACCAAGGATAATCGGGCAATCTAAACAGAGAAAGTCGTAGGCATCAATGATGCATGCGACCTCCTTTTCTGGGGAAATAGGATACATCCCAAGACCCGCCAAGGCCTTGTGCCCCAAAAAAACTATATAATGCGGACGGGCTCCTAAAAACCATGGTTGAAAATCCATGGCGAAATGCGGACAAGCTCCTAATGGTGTTAGATGTAATGCATCAAAACTATGAGTTAGCAAAACTAATAGAACATGTGCACCCCTGTCCATCCTAGTACGTAGCTCATAGAAAAACTTAAAACTGGTCAGTCACAATAAAGCAAGCAAAAACTCTGACACAAAGTGTCAATAAGGCTTCGCGCCCAGGGAATAAATGTCCAAACAGGCAGGTGTGCCCACCGAGTTCGAACAACTCCCCTGGCCTTGTACCGACTAAGGCTTTAGGCCCACTAAGGCTTTATGCCCACTAAGGCCTTATGCCCACATATCTATGTAATAAAACATAATCAAATTGAGCCTAAAGCTTGACAACTAAGCGCTTATGAATTCGCGACTCATAAACTGTAAAGTTGCAAGACCTTGTCTCACAGAACCAGACTTTCAAATTCTGACAGATATGAACCCATGGTTCACCAGGGCTAGATGTCCATTAAGCTTGGTTAAGACAACCACAGACCCTTGGTTCTCATAGGCCATGTGCCCTCGGGTTTAGATACCAAAACCAAAAGTGGAGATATCTAATGCCCTAGAGACCAAAGTTCACTAGGGCCATGTACACTACGCTTCCTCGAAGATAGATTCAAAGACGAAAGATCTTGGATCTACCAAAGCTATGGATCTCTAGGCTCCAGCAGTACGGCTAGAACCAACAACTAAACATTGCTTTAACCTTCCAAGGCCGAAAGCCCCAAAAACATGAATGTCACGCCCAAAGAGCAAGAAAACCTTGGAACTCATAAGAGAACATAAGGATCTGACTTCTGCCATGGATCTGACAGGATTGGACATCTAAAAAAATGGACCCGGATTCCATAGTGTACACCTTCAGAAAGAAGTTTGGAGGTAATCCAGCGCAAACCCATCTGTTATAATGGCAGCTGTTGCTGCTGTCCACCAAGACCTCAATATTGATTTGGCGTCTCCTCGAAAGTGTATGTCTACCAAGATAATATACTAAGAAGATGATCGAGCAATAGAAAGGTCGAAGGAGTGAAAAGCAGTAAGAAGAAGCCAAACATAAAATGGGACGAAAGCCCTAAGGGCCTATCAAGATTAAAATTTCGGGTCTCAAATACATGAAGAGCTTCGAGGCCAAACAACCTAAGAACAAGCTTAATGGCACAAAGACCCAAAAAAAGTTCAGCACCCGCAAAGAAACTCACGCGGGGCAAAATATGGCGTTGGTCGAAACCAACGCATACAAGTCAAGACAGCAATCGTTGACTTCTATGGCCCCTCAATGAAAAGCCATCAGTGTTACTGGTGATTTTGGTCGTTTTTTGTAAGCACTACGGAAGCCGAAGGTCAATGAATATTATGTGTGTATGTCGAAGATATTGTTCTAAGCCTTTAAGATCAACGATGGTGAAAAAGAGGTGTTTGTATTGATTTCTTTAGCCTAGGGTTTTTGTGTCTCCACTCTTAACCCCTAAGATTTATATTTATACAAGGAGTTCATGATTATCCCTCCAAGAATCGGATATATCATGATTATCTACAGAATATATATCATTATCTATAGAATATACATCATTATGTACTAAGTTAAATAAAAATAAATAAATACAAGGCGGTGGTCGGCTGACTTTCGGCTTCCGGCTATGTAGTGTCTTCTGGCTTCCTACTTCAGGGCATTCCCCTGCCTTGAAGTCTTACTGCTATACTCCATCTAAGCCAGGGGAATTCCCGTGGCCTAAATTACTCCCAACAATCAGAGGTATCAAAACTCTTGCCACTTGAAGAATTAACAAGGTTCGTCATGGCCTCCACTAGTGGGAATGATATCCTTGCGACAAGGCGTTGATATGATCCCTTAAACAAGGAGGTCATTTAATGAAGTATCTATATCCCGCATTCAAAGACGATGACTACCTCAGAAGTCAGTTCAGATTCCCATGACTTAGGGCCAAAACTATGGCAAGGGATGGACCAGAGGGGTTGAAGCCAAGTCAGATACAATAGAAGGCCATGGTGACAAGTTTGAAGAATAAATAAACGAATGGCAAAGGAGCCTGTGGATTTTATTACATCATCAGAAAAGTTCTTACAAAGGAATGATGACAAGCCAAAAACTACAAAGCATTTTCTCAGAAGAATGAAAGCTACTACATTGGGTTTCATCAATACATCTCGAACGACTAAGCTAAGGTGAGAAGCCATGCAATGCCCTGGAGGAGTTCTACAAAAACTAAGGACGCCTCTCCTCCTTGGACCCAGTGTGCCTATCTACAAAAGTAAGATCCACACCAGAAGTTACATCGAGTACCCCCATGGTAGATAAGATCAGACCAAATTATAAATACCAGGGCCAAAGATGGGGAGGAAGCGCCTAAGGGGGGACTCACCCACAACCTGGAGAAGACTCGAGTCCTTCTATTTCCATGGTGGTGATTGACCTCGTGGAGTCCAAGGGGACCCAAGCCCGTCCATTGTGGATGTTGTGGCCACGATAAACCAATATGGTCTGGCGATCATACTAAGGGTTTCTTCGTCTTCCGACCATGATTTTTGGTGCTGATGCGGCTCATCTTCAGTCTGAAGAGTCGTCTTCACTCTATTAATCCTCGTCACGAACAGCCTTGGCAGCGTCAAAGTCGAAATAAACGCCAAGAGTGTCCAGTACGGTAGGAAGAGATCACCAAGGTGGAATTCCATTCGGATAGCCATGGTGATAGCTGAGACAATGGTCCACCATCATTGCCTAGCTCAATGGTATATCTCGAATGCGGTCACTCCGTCATCACAGGCGTTGCGTACCTTCAGCTTGGGTTCAAAGCACCATGAAGAGATTAACGTAAAGCAATGGTCTTGGCTCCTTATCCCAACAAGATCTCCGACCTTGGACGACGAAGGAAATCCAAGGGTGACACCTGAATTTGGGGAAGTCCAAGAGACTCCTAACAAATTCAGAAGCCGATCCTTTGACGATTTCATCTCGGACCTATAAGCCAAAAGGAAAAACAGTCAGGTTGCATGTCCACAAACACGATTGATGGAGCACTAAAAGTCTTACTTTAGCAATTTCTCCAAGTTCGTCAAAAGGATCAGATAACTATGGTGCGATGATTCGCTACAAAGATCAAAGAAAAGTTTCCTTAATACCAGAAGTTGAAGTGACAGAGATGCGAATGACGGGAACCGTTAGAGGTCTTCAAGATCGAAAGAGAATTGGTTAAAACCTGCTCAAAGATCCTAAGAAAAGATCATTGACGGTGAAACCCTAAGTCAAATCGAAGATCTACTGTCATTGCATCAACGCGATCACTACTAAGGGTAAAAGAAAACGAGATCTACCCGAAACATGCCAAGGACTTACCGGGAGAAGCAGAGAATGTGGTGGTCTCTTGAGAGAAAACTCTAATCTGACTATGAGGAGGCAAGCAGAAAGATGAATATGATCAAGACTCTTCACTTTCCTGCCTATTTAACCCTAGCGGTAATGGGCCGAAGACAAAAGAGAAGCCCAGATTGCGCCATAAAGTTCAAGCCCAAGAGTTCTTCTAAAAGATACAGTCCGCTAGCGCTAATGAGACTCACCAAGGATGAAGCCATAGCAGCGAGAACTGGTAATACCAATGAGAGCCATGGCTAAAGCTACTCTCTAATTTTTATTTCTACGAAGTCGATCCCCAACTACGGTATGAACCGAAATCTCTTAAGAAAGGATCTACTCTTCAAATTTTATACCTGGAAAATGAAGAGTGGGGGGCAACTATTGGGGGTAATTTTATTCTCTTAGATTCCGGCCATAGCTAGACCAAGGAGACATAAACAAACTCCCTAGTTGTACATTCAAACCAAGGTCATAGCTAAGGACACACCGCCAAGCCGAGGTCATAGCCAAGGTAGGGCGGATATCCTTCTTAGCCGATCTAAATCTTAAGAGATCAGGACAAATACCTTAATGAATTAAAGGCGATATTCCTTATTGTATAAATAGACTTGAATATAGAAGTTATCCATAAAAAAAATATGGAAATACTATGATTCGACAACTATAAATACAAAGGGAAGAACCCTAGTTCAAGGATCCGAAACTTCAAATAAAAATACGCATTGTCATCTATCTCTTATTCATAAATAAAAAAGCGTCGTTTTACATATCTCCTTTGTTCATCTCTCAAAAGACCTTTGGTATCTTGTTCTTGTTCTTCTCCATCGAATAATCACCAAAAAAAAAACCAAACAAACACACTCATTGTAATCGATCTCTTTGACATATCAATAAGAATTTGTTTTACATCATTTGTTCTTATTCTCTCTCCCTTAAAGAATCACTCAAAAAAACTCAAACATTTTAAATATACTCTTTGACATTATTAGCTTTACAAATCCTTCTTCATTCAATTTATATATTTTTATCGTCCTAATTTATATTATTTCATTTTTATTTTTAAAAAAAAATAAGTGGCTTTTATGAATCTTAATTTGTCTTTTTTAGAAACATATTTTCCTTTTTATTAAAAAATGTAATTTAAAGTATGTGCATAAATTGAGTCATTTAGTTTTGTTTTAATTTTTTATGGTATAGACATCGTAGTTGGAGATAAAACTCGTATGTTATTCCGATTTTCTTTTAAAATATATACACTAACTGTAGACTCACCCGCTAGTATGAAATCTTTTAGATTTAGTAATTAAAATATAGCAGTTTTTTGTTATATTGAAATAACAAATATTTGTTACATGAGATAGGTACTTGGAACTTAAGAGATGACCCACCTATAAAACATTTAGTTAATGAAACATGCCCAGCCTGTTTTGTACAATAAGCTATAGTATGTTACATCAAATAGATCAATCCATTTCTTTAGATTAAAATAGACTGTTTCACGAAATGGGAACTTCATTATTTCAAATCCAAAATTCTCAACTGTATTTTCTTGCCCGTATAGTGTGTGCTTGCCTGTCAAATTAAAACAAACAGATTACTATGATAAAATTTTGACTAATAAAACTTTTTTTAAATAAATTGTAAATATAATTAAAATAAAAAAGGCTTACAAGAAGATCTATCTATATATTGTTTTTCTTGCCAAAATTTTTTTTAAAAATCGAGGTTAACAACAAAAGATGACTTTGTGAAGATCAAAAAAAGAATTTAATAAAGCTTTAGTTCCATGAGTCTTTCTAATCATTTCCTCTGTTTGTGGGTTGTGATTGTGTTTTTAACCTGTGTGTCAAATTTTTTGAATATTCCGAGAGGAAAGATAACTTTGCTATTGTGGAGGATATTGTTCAGTTGCTTCCGTATATGATAGAGTAGATATTGTGTCACTATTTTGCGGAGCAGAGCAGTCGCTATCGAGGACTTAATACGCATCCAAGAGAGCGTAGAAGTCCAACTATATATGATGCAAGGGTGCAGGCGTAATCTCCGTAGAACAGCATACCATATAGCTTCACTATAGGTGCATCGAAGAAGCAAGTGCTTCTTAGTCTTTTCATAAACAGGGTAAAAACAACATAGAGGATTAATATGGACTCCCCAAGAAGACAACCTTGATCTTATTGGAAAACTGTCCATTTGACAAATCCACATGAAGAAAGCTTGTATTTGTGTTGCTCTCTTAAACCAAATCGTGGTTGTCCATTCTTTTGTTGTGTTTCTCTGCCTCAGAGCCTCCCATGTCCTTGATGAAGGGAAGATTGTGAATTCATTTCTATCTGCAAGTTAAAAGTTATAATCATCTTTATTAGATCTCATCTTTATTAGATCTACATGGAACAAGCCACCTTGAATTGTTTTCAGCTTCACAGTCTCAAGTATTTTTGCTAATTCTTTAAGTTTGAGGCCCCGAATCACCAATGTACTCATATAAGTGATTAAAAGGGTCCAATCGTGCAAAAAATCTTACTCTTTGTCCATTTACTACTTTGCATCTGATGATGTTTTATGTCAATGATCGTAGCTGAAGAAAAAGCCTCCAATGTCATGTATCTCTCACATCTCTTCCAAGGCCCATAAACTAGCTAAATATAGGTGGTGGTGGCGATGCTAGGGCACCTACAATGAGACACTTTGTGCAAACAACAACCAACAAAACCGCAGACACAAAACTTTATTCCATAGTGTAAACCTCTTTAATCCTAAGCCTCCCTCAGACTTTGGTAAACCTTGATTTTCCCAAGAAACTTTGACACCTTTTTCATGAGACTATTTCACATGACCATAAGAACTTTGAACGTAGATATTCTATCTTAGAGAGAAATTTTTTTGGGAGGATCAAAGTTGAAATCCAGAAGTTCACTACACCATTTATAACTGAGGCTAGTAGTTTCAACCTTCTTGCATAATACAAGGCTTTAGATGACAAGATTTTAAAATTCTTCTTTATTTTGTTAATAAGAGGCAAATACTCTGATACTCTTATTTTTCTTGCCATTAAGGGCAATCCCAGATAATGGAGAAAACCAATAGTGAATCGAAATTCAGAAAGGATTTCTAATTCACTTTGGTCTATTTCTACTACAAATATTTATGTCTTATGTGCATTCATTTCAAGCCTAAACTGACTAGCAAACAAAGACATGGTCTCAAAAATCCTTTGCAATGACTCAGATTTCCATCGAAGATCATTTTTTCGTTTGCAAACCGGAGATGAGAAATCTCTAGGCTCTTTATCCCTAGATGATAACCCATCTTTCCCATATGAAATTGTGACTTAAGCAGACGACTGAACATCTCCATGACTAGAAATAGGTAAGGTGATAGGGGATCACCTTGTCTAAGGCCCCTCTTGCTTTGGAAAAAACCACCATGGTGACCATTAACTGTTACGGTAAAAGAAGCAGTTGTTATACAAAAATTTATCCATGTGATGAGCTCTTTAGGCAAGCCTATAACCTCACGAATTTAAAGAAAAAAAGCCCCACGTAAAGTATCAAAGGCCTTACGACGATGAACATTTAGCAATGCTCTTGGAGTTATGTTTTTCAATTTTATCCATGAATTATCTCTGTTTCTAGCAGTATATTTCGCCCAGCAGTCTACCATGCAAGAAATCAGTTTGTGCATGAGAGAAGATGTAAGGTAGCACATATTTAAGTCTTTGAGCTAGGATCTTAAATATCACTTCATATATGGTATTTAGACATGTGATTAATCTAAATTCATCTGCTGACGCAGCATCAGTAATTGACATGATTAACCTAAAACATCAATCTTTGTGGGACGGATGGAGTATTATCTAAGTATTTGACATGATTGGAAGGATTCCTTAACAACTTTGAAAAATTCAGCTACCACCGATATTCCATGTTCCCAAGAAGAACTATTTTGAAAAACCATTCAGCCCACAAGCTTTATTTTTTGGCAAGGAGAAGAAGGCAGCCTTTATACCCTCATATGTGAACATCGTAGTCAATGCCGATTTTTAGGACGTAGAGCATCTGAATTTGATAAGAGAAGATAAGTCCTTATATCAATCTGAATCTGACCCTGCTCCTTACCAAGAAGATCCTCAAAGTAGTGTACCCAGTGGTTCATAATTACCTCTTGAGAGTCCAAACGATTACCCTCTTCGTTTGTCAAAATTTTGTCAACTTCTTAGCTACTAGATCAACTCCTCTCTTATTCTACCATATGAAATTGTTCCTCTCAAGTTAAGGTTGATTAACCCAACATTAAGGAGGCAATATCTAAACTCCAACGTTTGTCTATCAATGTTGAGTAGGGTGGAATTATTATCCGAGATTCGTTATCCGATCCGTTATCCGTCCTTATCCGCTCCGAAAAACGGAGTCAAAGGGTTCAGATCCTGATCCAGATAATGGCTTCACGGATCAGGATACGGATAGTGGAATTTGTAGGTCCATATATCTGGATTTAGGCTTATTATATAATATTAAAATATTAAAAGTGTATTTATATGTATATATCATGTAATTGGCAAAAAAAATGTATATCATGTAATATATATATATAAGAAAAAGTGTATTATATTAACTTGTAATAATATTTTTTTTTCAAAAATAAATTTAAAAATGTAAATTATATATTGATTTTACAATTTTAATTAAAATTTTGCTTTTAATTTTTTTAAAAAATATATAAAAAATCTGGATCCAAATATATGCGGATATCCAGTTTAGGAGTTATCTATAAAAGAATATTAAAATTCTCTTATTCGAAGGCTTTAAATACAAAAGGAAGAATCCTAACCAAGGACCTCGAATCTTTTACTTAGGGTTCACTCATTGTACTCGATTTTCTTTAACATCAATAAAGGGTCATTTACATACTTATTTCTTGTCTCTCTCCCTCGAAAAATCATCCAAAATTCCCCTAAACTGTTTGGCGCTAAAAGGAGGGAGAGATCTCAACAAGAATTAAGGAAAACATGAGTGAATCGAGCAGTTCTTCAGAACTAGAAAAGAGCATTAGCCACGAATCCACATCCGATGACGTAGCCACAAACAAATCAAAAGAAGTTGCACCTAAAACTATGGAGGACACAACCCCTGCAGCGAAACTTCAGGAATACGAGGTGATAGCAGCAAAGCTGAAAAAGAACGAAGCTCGATTGAAGGAGCTGGAAGAAGAGAACGCAACTCTCAAAACCCTAGCGGCATAGAGAGATACTCAGACATCAGACACCGGAGATGACGTGGAGAGACACGTCAAATTCAAGAAGAAAGTTCCACCGATGCAGTCATTAGACGAGACACGATAAAATTCGCTAATGTGGCACGACACATCAAACTCCTAGCTCAGGACTTACTCGAACCCATGGCTCTTATCATCATGTCGGCCTTGGCAAACATCACGAAGGAAATGCTAATGAGGTCACTGGTTTAGAAGCCTTGCTAATGGGAAGGCTGGAAGTCATGGAAAACATGATCAAACGCTTGCTAGGAGTAGCTCTGCCAATAATCAAAAGCACTCCCAACTCCTACGCATACACTCATTTCACCAATGTCACTGTTCTGAGGGAAATCCCAAGTTGGTTCACTTGGCCATCCATGCCCCTTTATGATAGAATCTCATACCCCGATACGCATATTTCTCAATACTGTCAATGCATGCTCACTATATCCATTAGCAACAAGTACATAGAAGTGTGCATGTGCAAGGGGTTTGGAGCAAGCCTCACAGGATCAGCGTTGTTATGGTACTCCAATCTAGCCAACGACTCCATCGATTCCTTTGCAACGCTAACATATCATTTTATTGAGCAATTTGCTAGTAGTCACACCCTACGACACACCTCCAATGATCTCTATAAAATCAAGCAACGCGAAGATGAAAGACTCAAAGATTACGTTCATCACTTCAACAAGGAGAAGGTGTTAGTCCCAAATTACGTCGTCTCCACAGTTATCTCCGCCTTCAGGTAGGAGCTATTGATCGATGGTGACCTCTATAAAGAACTCACTAAATATCCGTGTCACACCATGGAGGATGTTCTTTCCAAGGCTTGGGCACAGAACAAGTGGGAAGAAGACCATACCTACCAAATCGAGCTAGCTCAGAAAGCTAACTTCAAAGCTCCCAGGTTAGAGAAGACCCCCCAAGGAAGACAGGTCCAATTCTCAATCAAGAGCTGACCACTCCATCAAGAGTAACGGGAAGCCTGGTCAAATCCCTTAGCAAAGATAGAACACAAAAAGTACGTTCTTATGACCTGAATCGACATGTCTAACTAAGTGATAACCCCAACAGAGATAGTTGGACAGTTGGGACACCTGTCGGCGAAGGTCAAGTGGCCCTTGAAGATGCAAACCCCACACCACAAAAGAGACACATCGAAGTGGTGCGACTTTCATAGCGTTCATGGCCATCTAATGGATGATCGCATTCAACTAAGGTTCAAAGTGAATGAGCTGCTAAGGAAGGGATACCTTTGAGAATTCCTCTCAGATAAGGCCAAAGCCTTCATCTATGAGAAACCAAACGTGACACGCCTGCAGCAGCAGAACCCAATTTGTCAAGGCAGGATCGTATTGTCAATCTCCACCGCCAAGCGGAGCACTAGAGCCGCTAAAGCCCACCAGGGGGTGGACGCCATGGTCATAAGCAAAGACTACCCCAAGAGCGCCATAAGCTTCAATGCCAACACCGATGAGGAGGTAGTAACTCCACATCATGATGCATGGATGGTATCCTTGAGGGTGGCAAACTGCCTTGTGAAGTGCATGTAAATCGAAAATGGCAGCTTAACCATTACACTCTTAGCCAACGCCTTTAAAGAAGCAGGGATGGATGAAGTAGAAATGACGAGGAAGTCAACTTTTCTGATCGGATTTAGTGGCAGAGTAAAGAAAACTATCGACGATGTAACCTTGCCAGTCTATGAGTGGCAACAACCAAAGAACCAAGTTCCTCATCATGGACTGCCCCTCGGCATACAATGTCATCATGGGAAGACCATGGATACACGACATGGGAGCCATACCATCAACTTTACATCAGACTTTGAAATTCCCAACGCCTTGGGGAATAATGAAGATCAAAGGAGATCAAGAACGCGCTCGCTCGTGCTATCATTCGACTTTACAGACCATCAATCCGCAATCTTGACACGATAGGGAGACGATCCTTGAATGCCAACACCGATTATCGAATTGGGGGACACAGCTCGAAGCAAGAGACAAGCCTAGGCGATAAGCGAGATATAGTAATAAGACTCCTAGTCAATGGCGTCTAACAAATTATCGGACCCTTTCCAGGGGGTTAGACCATATTCTATTTATAATTTTGATTCTTACTTTTCTATTTTATTGTCAAGTATGCAAAAGCAGTTTAGAATAAAAACTGATTTTCAGTAAAAGTGCAATTTAGCACCTAGCTATTCTTCTTAATGAAAATACGGGTATGAACTAACGCCTCTGAAAATACCTAGATAAAGCCAAAATGTTATGGACCACCTAACCTAGGTTAAGAATAACCAAGAAAAATACGGTAATCCAAAAAAACAGTGTCATAAGCATCATGAGTGCTTATGACTCTCTTTTGGGGGAATAGGGTATGTCCCTTAGCCCACCAAGGATATTTGCCCATTAAAATCCATGTAATGCAGACAAGCTCCTAATCATGGTCCATGTAATGCGGAAAATCTCCTAACTATGACTGATGTAATGCATTCGAGCTATGCGAGTTAGAAAAGCTTGTGGAACATGTGCACCCTTGTCCATCCAAGCATGCGGCCCATAAAAATCTTTAAACGGTACTGTAACAATATCTAAGGCCATGTGTCCACAAGCCAGTACCAATGGTCATGGTCATGCCCCCACTAAAGCCACGTGCCAACTAAGGCTATGTGCCCACCAAGGTTACATGTCCACTAAGGCTACGTGCCCACTAAGGCCATGTGCCCACCTAGGCTACGTGCCCAAGGACCACGAGTCCAAATGGTCTACGTAATCATACATGGCGACCAAGGCCATGTGCCTACAGACCACGAGTCCAAACAATATATGTATTATACATGATCAAATAACTATAGAGCTTGTGTGTTTGTCAAAGTCTCGGATCGAATCCCTGAATTAGGGTTCTTCCCTTTGTATTTATAGCCTTCGAATTAGAGTATTTCCATATATTTTATTGATAACTTCTATATTCAAGTCTATCTTACAATAAGGAATATTTCCCTAGATTCATTAAGGTATTTGTCCTTATCTCTAAAGATTTTAGACCGACTAAAGGGATATTCGCCCTACCTCGGCTATGACATCGGCTTGGCGGTTGTGTCATTGGTTATGGCCTTGGTTTGCACCTATAATTAGGGAGTTTGTTTATATCTCCTTTGTCTATACTATGGTCGGACTCTAAGGGAATAAAATTACCCCCAATAATTTCCCCCCACTCGTCATTTTCCACGTGTGGAATCTAAAGAATAGATCTTGTCCTAAGAGATTCCGGGTCATACCTTAGTTTAGGATCGACTTTATAAAAAATATAAACAATAAGAGTAGTTCCCGCCATGGCTCTCGCTGCTATGGCTTCATCCTTGGTGAATCTCATTAGCGCTTAGTGGGCCATATCTTTTAGATGAACTCTTGGGCTTGAACTTCATGGTGTAATTTGGGCTTCTCTTTTGTCTTCAGCCCATTACCGCTAGGGTTAAATAGGCGGGAAAATGATGAGTCTTGGTCATTTCATATTTCTCTGGTTGCCTCTTCATAGTCAGATTATGGTTTTCTCTCAAGAGGCCACCACATTTTTTGCTTTTTCTGGTAAGTCTTCGGCATATTTTTGGTAGATCTTGCTTTCTCTTACCCTTAGTAATGATTGCGTCGAGGCGATGGCAGCAGATCTTCGATTTTAACTTAGGGATTTCACCATCGATGATCTTTTCCATAGATCTTTGAGCGGTTTCTAACCATTTCTCTTTCGATTCTACAGATCTCTAACAGTTTCCATCGCTTGCATCTCAGCCGCTTCACCTTTTGACACTAAGGTAACTTTTCTTTGGCTCTCCTCTTACGTTGTTAGAGGTTTTCTTAGGGTCCCGATTGAGCTTCTTTTTAAAGAACCGCGGCCTTTTTAGAATGCCTTCAAAGGTTTTTATAGACCCCAATCCGCCGCCAATCTTTGACCAAAGGTCGTTGGAAGAAGTGCGGGTTCTTTTTGATCTTCCACCAAGTCTTCTAGTCAGATGTGCTGATGCTACCCAAAGGGCTGCCAACTGCGATCCCTCGGATATCGCCATATACGAAGTGTATTTAGAGGCTGCCTTCCGGAGATCACTACCTTCTCTAGTGATAGCGATGGCTAACAGGCTTGGGATCTGCCCCAGTCAATTCTCTCCTCCTGTGTTTCGCATTCTGACGTCTATACAGGCTTTGTAATAGTTGACCTCTATTATGGTGGGGGTAGATGAGGTTCTTTAGATCTACTTCTTCTACTACCAGAGTGAACCTTTGAGGTATCATCTTCACAGCAGAAAGGGCAAGGAAGCCTTGGTGGATGACAAGGCTCACTACGTCTGAAGGACCAAGGATGAGGTCTACAGAAACCGTTACTACCTTCTCTCTTTGGGAGATAGCCCAAGGTTTTTAACTCGCTAGAAACACAAAGGTCTGTAGACTTGATTCTGTTAGACACTTCTTGACCTTGCTAATACCTTACTTTGTGCTTGCTTTATTTTTGTGCAGAGGTCAAGACTTCACCACCAGAGTCAAGTAGACCAGGAGTGGAGGGGATCTTGGGACTTCCCAAGGATCGGAGGGCGATTAACTTTCTTGTTAGCGAGCACAATTTAGGATACACCTCTATCTTTGGTAAGCCTTCCATGATTATCCCCTAGGTACTCTGGCTTGCTGCTTTTCTTTACTTTTCTCTTTCATCATTGATAGGGGCAGACATAAGCAAAAGGCCTGGGAAAGCGACCTCTGCGGCTCTCAAGAAGTACATAGAAGGCAGTGCCAAGTTGGTGGACGTTGAAGCCATCTCAGATGACGTCCCTGCTAAGGAGAGCAAGTCCTTGATCAAAAAAAGGGTTGGAGCTTCAACCGCTTCTACAGTCGTCAAGAAATATCGCTTTGTCAAGAAGGTTTCTTCGACTCCAGCTTCCACTAAGGCTCCCACTTCTTGGTAAGACGCCCTCATTGACTACCTCCTAGCTGTTAGTGTAGCAGACATAATGGAGAAGCATGCTCGTTCTGGGAAAGACTTTTGCTCCAAGGCTCTCGGGGTAAGCGTCCGATTAGCTCCCTTTCTAATGCTTTAGGTGATTACTGACTTTGATTTCCTTTGCAGGTTTTCGTTGTTGCCTTTCTCAAGCATGAGGACACAGGGGCCCTGAAAGAGGAGGTGGCCAAGGCTCGACGAGGTAGTGAAGATGCCTTGGCAGAGCTTTTAGTCACGAAGTCAGGGAGTTCAAGGAAGCGCTAGCGAAGGCTCAAGGAGAGGCATCTCGTTTTGCTACCCTGGTGGACGCGAAATTCAAGGAGGTAGACAGGCCTATAGTCAAGGCGGAGATGGCTGAAGGCGTGGCGGAAGTGAGGGCCAAATGGGAAATGGCTAAGAACTTCTTGACTTGGGCTCACAAAGGCTGGCCTTTGGCCGATTTCGACTATGAGATCCAAGAGGTGCACCGCCTGGAGGCCTTGTCTGAGGGCAAGACCGTTCCTCCTCAGGAAGTGATGTTGGCATCCATGGCTAAGGGCCATCCTGATTTTCCAAGTCTTGAGGCCCCTCCTCTAGCGAACCCCCCTAAAGAAGAGAAGAAGGAAGAAGGCGCCCCTAAGGCATGAAAAATCATTTTCTTTTATTTTGATATATGGGCGTTGGCTCCGGCCAACGTCATTGTTCATCTTGTAAGGGCCCCTTTGTGGGCATGGAACTCTTTCGGGCCTTCGTGCCCATGAACTCTATCGTCAGGTTGAAAAGCCTCTGAACTTTTCTGGGTCCTTAAAGCCCAGAACTTTTAATCTTGATGGGCCGTTAGGGCCTTTGTCCAATTTTTACTTGGCTTCTTCTTGCTGCTTTTTATTCCTTCGACCCTTTTATTGTTTGGTCATCTGTGTATTCTATTATCTTGGTAGACATGATCTATCGAGGAGATGTCAAATCAATATTATGGTCTTGGTAAACCGCAATAGCTGCCTTTGCAACAAATGAGTTTGCGCTGGTTGCGCTAGATTATCTCCAAATCTCTTTCTGAAGGTGGAGGCTTATGGATTATGGATTCATCTTGTCCGATCCTGTCAGGTCCATGGCTGATGTTAGCTCCTTGTGTCCTCTTCCGGGTTCCAGGGCTCTCTTGCTCTTTGGACATGACACCCGGGTTTATGGGCTTTCAGCCTCGCACGGCTGAAGCACTTTGAGCTGTTGGTTCTGGACACGCTACTAGGGCCTCGACATCCATAGCTTTGTTAGGTCCATGATCTTTCATCGTTGAACCTGCATTCAAAGAAAACGTGGGGCACATGGCCCTGGTGGACTATGGTCTTTGGGGCATTAGATTTACAAATTTTAAATTTGATATCTAAGCCTAGGGGCACATGGCCTTAGAGAATCAAGAATTTCTGGTCATCTTAACCAAGAGTAACTGTGGGGCATCAAGCCCTTGGTGAACCATGGGTTCAAATCTGTCAGACTATGGAAGTCTAGTTTTCTGTGAGTTAAGGTCCTGCTAATTTTACGTTTTATGAGTCGCGAATTCATTAGCATTTAATTAACAAGTCTTAGTCTCGATTGGGATCTATGTTTTAATACATCGATTGATGGGCACACCTACCTCTGGGCACAAGGTCTATTTGGACATTTAGTCCCTAGGCCGAAGCCTTATTGACACGTTGTGTCAGAGTTTTTGCTAGCTTTATTGTGACTTACCGGTTTTAAGTTTTTCTATGAGATGTGTACTAGGATGGACAGGGGTGCACATATCCACTAGTTTTGCTAACTCATAGTTTCGGTGCATTGCATCTACCACCGTTAGGAGCCCGTCCGCATTCCGTCATGGCCTTTCAACCATGGTTTTTAGGATCCCGTCCACATTAAATGGACCATAGTTAAGAGCTCGTCCGCTTTCCGCCATGGCCTTTCAGCCATGATTTTTAGGATCCCGTCTGCATTATATGGATTTTTTTTGGCACAAGGCCTTAGTAGATTCCTAAGGAGTTTTTCAAAGATAATATATCTTTTTCTCCAAAGGAAATCGGTTTTCTTTTCTTTCAAGAATGTATTTCAAGACCCGCAATTTCTTTCGTCAAAGAATAGTGGGAGCTTTTATTACATGATTGAATTCTAAGAAAAACGATGGTCATCTCATGGCTAAGAAGAAGCGCCAAGGCTTACGCCAAGGCCTTCTTGCCTAGAAGTAGTATTCTAGTTGTGGATGGCAATCCAGCTATTCCGTCATTTCGTACCCTTGTGCTCCCGTTAGGCTCGTCTCTTGCATGTGGTCTTGCCCCCTGACTGGTATGCGGCGTTATTCTTTGAGGGCAACTTTCTTTGTGCAATGGCTCGACAGAGATTTCCATGGTTGTGGCCATTGAGCGGGGCTTTGGAGCGATGGCTCTAAGGGTCGTATAGTAGCATAAGCGGACCTGTTCTTGATCTCCCTTATTCCCCAAGGTGTTGGAAATTTCAAGGATTGATGTATAGTTGATGGAAAAATCTTCATATCGTGTATTCAGGGTCTCCCCATTATTGCGTTGTACGCCGAGGAGAAATCCATAATGAGAAACTTGGTCCTTTGGTTAACACCTCCGGCGTATACCGGTAGGATTATTTCTCCCATGGTATACTTTACTTTTCCATTGAATCTGACTAGAGAAGTGGACTTTCTGGTGATCTCTTCTTCGTCTAGTCCCAAGCCTTCAAAGGTGTTGGTGAAGATTATATTAGTTGAGCTGCCTTTTTTAATAAAAATGCGCCTCATGAGGCAGTTCGCAACTTTCAATGATATCACCAGGGCATCATGATGCGGAGTTCTCACTTCTCCTTTGGTATTAGTGGTGAATCTTATTGCGTCAGGGCCATCTTCGCGTTCTTTGCTGACTGCCATGACATCTACTCCATAGTTGATCGTGGCAATTCGAGTGCTTCTCTTGGCAGTAGAGATTGTCACCCCGCTTACTTTTGATCCTCTAGTGATGAATTTGACGTCATAACCATGCCTTGGCGAATCAGAAGTGATTCGTTAGCATGGCGAAGGAGTTGATGGAGTCGTTGGCTAGGTTGGAGTACCACAACAGCGATGCTTGTGAGGGTTGCTCCAAATCCTTTGCACATACAGACTTCCAAGTGCTCATGGCCGATGGGGCGGTGAGCATGCGTGGGAGATACTGTGAGATGTGCGTTTCTGGATCGGTGGTCCTGTCGTATAGATTCATGGTTGGCCAAGAGAATCTCTTGGGGACTTTGCTGAAAGTTATAACGTCAACGAAGGGCGTATCTGCGTAGGGGTTGGGAGTGCTCCTGATAATCGGTGGAGCTACTCCCTGTAGGCGCTTTATCATGTTCTTCATGACTTCTAGCCTCCCGGTAAGCATGGTTTCCACACCAAGGGCCTCGTTAGTGTTTCCCTCGTAGGATTCGCTAGGGCCATTAAGATGGTGAGAGTCAGGGTTTTGGGTTAGTCCTGAGCTTAGAGTCTGATACGTCTGAGCCTCCTTAACGACCTTCGGTGGCGTTTCGCCTATAGGTTGCATCGGCGGGACGTTCCTTTTGAATTTAGCACGCCTTCCGTCGTCTTCATCATCGTCGTCGGGTGTATGAGCGTCTATCTTTGCCGCTGAAGCTTTGAGAATCGCATTCTCATCTTCTAACTCCTTTAGACGAGCTTCATTTTCTTTTAGCTTTGCCGCGATTAGCTCGTACTCTTGCAGCTTCGTCGCAATCTGCGTCATCGACTGTCTCAGGTACTTCCTCCTCGGTTTGGATTGCAGCTACTTCCTCAGATGTGGATTCGAGGTTTTTGCTGCTCCCTGGTTCGGATGAACTGTTGGATTTGCTCATCTTTATTTCTTTGTTCTTGTTGAAATCTCACCCTCCTAGCACCAAACCGTTTGGGATTTTTTTGTTAATTCTTCGATGGAGAAGAACAAGAAAAAATTTACTAAGGGTTTTAAGGCTTTTTGCAAAAGAGATGAGCGAAAGAGACAAAGTTATGTAAAACGATTCTTCTTTATTGATTGAATAAGAGAGATCGATTACAATATGTGTGTTTGTCAAAGTCTTGGATCGGATCCCTAAATTTGGGTTCTTCCCTTTGTATTTATAGCCTTCGAATTAGAGTATTTCCATATATTTTATGGATAACTTATATATTCGGGTTTATCTTACAATAAGGAATATTTTCCTAGATCCAGTAAGATATGTGTATTTATCTCTTAAGATTTTAGACCGACTAAGGGGATATCCGCCCTACCTCGATGTTGGGCCTAAATCTGGCCCATTATCCGAGGGGAAGCTCGAATCGTGAGCAAGGCCTAAGAGAGATAACGTTAAGCTCAAAATGGGCCTAAGTCGCATCCATAAAGAATTAGCTATTGCGACAAGATAAAAACATGCTTTGCCAATGTTCGTGGATCTGGAGAGGACCAGATCTCGTGGAACAGGGAGCTGGCGCAGCAGGTCTCGGACGAATGGAAAAGGTCACGGACTCGGTCAAACAAGTTGTTAAACACTCCGGAAATCAAGGAAGAGATCTCGGAGTTGTTACAACAGTTCTCTAGCGAGGAAGAGAGCTATATAAGAGGAAGAGGGGGCGAACAAGAGGCTAAAAAACGGATCTACAACCTAGAGACTTTTACCTACTTTCTGATTTCCATTGTATTGTTCTTAGGGAAAAATCATCATTTCTTTCATTGATCACTCGTAGCACTAAACCTCTTGTGTACTCTTTATTCCGATTATAATCATCAATACAAATATCTTTCATTCGTTAAGTTCTTACGGGATTCAACCCACGTAATCTCTTCCTAAACCTAAACACTATTCACAAAATCTAAGAGGTGAGTTTAATCCCTCACACTCGGCTTGGTGGTGGTGTCCTTGGCTATGGCCTTGGTTTGCACCTACAACTAGGGGTTTTGCTTATGTCTCTTTGGTATAGGCTATGGTCGGACTCTAAGGGAATAAAATTACTCCGAACAGTCGTCATTAAAGAATTGCAAAGGTAATTGACGAAGCTCTAGCCAAATTGGTGCAAAAGTTAGTTTCGGTTTCTCTGGAATGATTCCTTGTTCCCACTTACAAAAAAACATGGTCTAGTCCTCTATTTTCCAAAGACGCTGAGTTAAGACTCTACTTCGAGTGAGCACATTTGGAATTTTAAAGAGGAAGGCAAATCCCTCCATTTTGGGCTCCGTAATGTCAGGAAGGCTTCGACTCTATATGTTATTAGCTATGTAATGAATTAGGGGTGGGCATTCGGATACCCATTCCGGTTCGGTTCAGGTTAGTTCGGGTTTCAGATCTTCAGGGTTAGAGGTTTAGAACCCATTCGGGTATTATAAATCTCGGTTCGGTTTTGGTTCAGATTTTTGCAGGTTTTGGTTTGGAACTTTCCGAATTCGGGTACACGTTTAGATTATAAAAACATGAAAAAATTCAAATGTTCTTAAAAAGTCTCAAAATTTTAAAATAAAATAAAATACAACATATCAACTTAAAAAATGTATGATCCAAGACCTAAAATTAACATGAAAATTGGTTTAGTTCGGTTATGTGGATGAAAATTTGTAAGTATTTCGAGTATTTACGGTATGTCAAGTATTTTTAGTTATTTTCGAATACTTTTAAAGTATTTTTGGGTACTTTTGGAGAATATGACCTTTTTCAAATATTTTCGGGTATTTTAGGATATTTTAGATTTTTTAGGATATCAAATCTAAAATAACTAATGTTTGGGGATTTTTTGGTGATTTTTCGATGGAGAAGAACAAGAACAAGAGAGATCGAAGGTTTTGAGAGATGATTCGAAGAGATGTAAAACGATTCTTTATTTATGAATAAGAGATCGATTACAAGTGTGTATGTGTTTGTGTCAAAGGTCTCGGATCCTTGAACTAGAGTTTTTCTCTTTGGATTTATAGGTTTCGAATAAGAGTATTTCCATATTTCTTTATGGATAACTTCTATATTCGAGTCTATCTATACAATAAGGAATATTTCCCTAATTTATTAAGGTATTTGTCCTTATCTCTTAAGATTTAAATCGTCTAAAGGAATATCCGCCTTACCTTGACTATGACCTCGGCTTGGCGGTGTGTTATCGGCTATGGCCTTGGTTTACACATTCAACTAGGGAGTTTGTTTATGTCTCCTTGGTCTAGCTATGACCAAACGCTAAGGGAATAAAATTACCCCTAACAACTAATATATTTAAGTATATAATTGTATTTCGGGTTTTTTTTTTGTACCCGAAATATTTCGATTCGGATCTGGCTCGGATATTTTACTTGGTTAGGTTTGGGTTTAGTACCGCTTTTTTCGCATGACTTCGGTTTGGGTTTTGAGGTTTGAATTTTTTTTGCCCACCCCTATAATGAATAGTACTATGAGCCATGGATCCGAGTAAAACTTACTAATAATGAATTGATCCCATGAATGTTTATTTTTCTCAGTTACTGAGTTGGGGATTTATACACAAATTTCTCTGGATGGAAGAGTAAAAAGGTTTCCCGTCTTCTCTAATTTTCTCGGTGTACCCTTGAAAAGTGAAAACCATGTGTCTAGAGTAGTTCCAGCAATCTGCGTTGGAGGGAATTATGGGTTCATCACCGAAGCAACTTTTGCAGATGAGCAAGTTGCCATTTTCCAGATAGAATATGAGTTGGCTATATTCGCAGCTTCTGCAGAGGAGATGTTCAACGAGATTCCCGTTTTTTGCTTGGTCGGCTGTATTAGCAGCTTTCACAGAGGGAAAATTATCCTCAGGCCCTACTGATTTGGAATCCATATCCGATAGAGGTTTCTTGACCATGTCCGACTAAGATTTATCGAACTGAGCAATTGTTGCTTCGATGGAGGCCGAGATTCCTTGACAAGGACCGAGGTGCATGCCCAGCGTGGTGGAGGCAGAGCACTTGTGCTTGATTTGGATGGATCGTAGGTTTTTAAGGATGGTTTTGGTTGAGACGATTTTTTCTTTATGGTTGATTTTTACTTTCTCATAAAGAGGCGACATGTTTGAATTGAAAGATGAATAGAAGTCTAACGCCGTTGGAGACACTAGAATGAAAAAAAGAAAGCGGTCATTGTTTTGGATTCACTCTCTTCTCAGAGAGACAAAAAGGTTAATCAAGAATCTTGTGTAGATTAATAAAACTTTGTACATGTTAAATAACGAATTCTCTAAACTTTTTTATTCGACCTATAGCTAAATATCTTAATCTATCCCGAATTTTGGACAGAAAGACTACAATTAAGTTTGAACTCGTATTTAAACGATCCAATATATAAAATTATTTTTTAACAATATATATATATATATATAATTATAATTATTTTTATATTAATAGTCATACATTACATATAAGACTTTTTTAGTTTTCAACATAAGTTTTTACTGACGAGTAATTATTAAATGACAATAAAGGAAGTCAAGGAATCTAAACTTTTTTGCAGGAATCCAGATTGTAGTGACCTAACAAACATTTATAAGATATAGTCATATAGATAAATAAAAAGAAAATAATATCTATTTTAATATAGGGGTGGACAAAATTCTCATATACGAAAAACGAATATTGCCCTTACTGAATCCGAATTTGGGCTTATATAATACTTTGATGGATCATAACTTCAATACTTCGAAAAATCAGAATCGAATTCGAACTGAACCGAACACCGAATTAGTACTCGAAATATAATTACATGTTCAAAAATATTTGTTATTATTATATTTGAAATAACCCAAACTCAAAACTACAACTATATATTCCAAAATATTAGTGATTTTAAATATGTTTGGGGTAATATCATATATTTTGCATATTTTTTTGAGTGTTTATATATTTTGAGTACTCTAATTTCCTATACTTATGGATATTTTGGATAACCAAAATACTAAAAACAAAATTCTCTGAACAAGTATGGATGCCATTTTCGATTCCTAGTATAAATATGGGAAAGAATCGAACTATCCAAATTTCCAAAAAGACTTTTTACGAACCCCACCCGTATCACCCTATTCAACATCAAAATTTGATCGCATCCTATGTAAAATGATATAATTATAATTAATGTCGGATAACATCGTCTTATTCACTATAATGCGAGTTACGCAATATTGGACTACCGGTATATAATGGAATAATTGTTATTTTACAAGGCACATGGTAAGTAATATTAGTATAATTTAGACCGGGCACTCCCACTTGTGTATCTGTCATTTTATCTTTATGAATAATATGAACAAGTTCAATCCATTTGATTCCGTCCTAGGTGGGAGTAGACTTCCATCTACAATAATTAATTAATAGTACAAAGTAACCGATTAGTAGTGAATTAGTCAAGTAATAAAACTATAGGAAGTAATAATTCAAGGAGCCCTAACTGGTGCCAGACCAAACAATTAATTAAAAGTCGATTAGACGAAAGCAAGTACGATCATCATATATAATCATGCATATTGTTCATTTTTTTTGTATAAATAATAAAAGGACAAGAGAGGGAATCCCAAAGCTATCATCATCCACATTTACTCTACCATGCTTTTAATTCTATTTTATTTTTCTGGTGTCACCCTTTTGTAAAAATATTTTCTTGATCGAGACGGAGATCTTAGAGCAAGAATAGAGGTGGATTCTTAATCCAATCTTCTAACAAGAAAATATTAAAAACTGTAAAAGTAAGAGAGAAATAAAATAAGAGGTTCTTGAGTCTCTACTCTAAGAACCGATCTTTACATTTTTTTTCTATTTTTCTTTGCTAAAAATAAATAAAAAATAAATTATAATTACAATACTTAAAATAATATTATATTTTGCTTTTTTAGAACTCCAAATGGGTCTCTACCCACTAATCATGGTCTTAATTTAACTCATATTCCTTATATCCTACAAAAATTGATTTTTTGAAATTTTCACACAGATTACTAAATAATAAAGATTGTTTTTACAAAAATATTTGCATGTAATAAATCATGCAAATAGTACTACTAAATTTCTTTTGAAAATAAAAATATTAATGATAAAAATACTTTAAAAAATAAAATAAAAAATCAATTTGTATGAGACAAAGTCAAAAACTAAAACATCAATTTTTATTGGACAAAAGGAATAATAATTTTAAAAAGTAAGTTTTACGGTGCTATTTTGTAAGACAAATATATACTTAGAAAACTTCAAAAGGATTTGTAATGTCTCTTCAGCATATAAGATAAAACAATTCCATTTCTTCAAATGATATATACCACATATGATAGTTGATAACTTTTGATAAAGCGACTACCACAATCTGAATAAACGCGTTATTTTTGTTTTGTTATTTACAAGCATGTTATTTTTCAAGTTCATATATAGACATATATTATTAGAAAAACTGATATGCATGCTAGCTAGTTAAGATTTCTAAAAAAAAAATCATTATATTCCTATTTTTGATAATTAAAATATATAACCAGATTTGAAAACAAAATTCAACTTTTGGCCAATGGTGTTACTTAGGTCTGATTGGTTACGGCTGTGGCTTTAACTTTTTTGCTGTAGAATTTTGACCGTAGATTTTTCTGTTGTGGCTGTAGGATTTTTGCTTTTACATTTTAAAAGTGAAAGCCTGATTGGTGAAAATTTACTTTGTATATTGTAGATTAATATTTGTGTCATTATAATAATAAAAGTAAATCAATTTAATTAAATAAAAAGTAAATATAGTTGAATATTTTATATAATTCTTAGTTAGATAAATAAAAAAATTAAAAACTTGTCTTCATAGAATAATTTATCTAACATATAACATATCACTAAATAAAACATTTATAAAATAATATTTCTAAAACAACTTACTAGTTCACAATTTTTTTTAAAAAAAACGTACTTACTTATGAATTTTAGAAATAATAATAAATAAATTTTACGTCTACCTATGGTTCCATAAGTTCATATATATTATAAAATTCATTTAATTTGATTTACATAAACAAAAATAACGAACATATATATATATATATTCAAATGTTTGGATTTTTATTAAATATATACTAATTATATACACATATCACAATATGATATATTAACCAAATTTTCTATTTTATGCATAAAGTTTGATCTAGCAAAAATATTGATACGTGTCAAAAAGAAAAGAAGCAAAAATATTGATACATATCATATAATATATAAAATAAATGTCAAAGACTTTAAAGAACATGAACCGATGAGATGAAAAGAGGTGGAGAGATGACGAGAGTGAATCCAAAGCATTAAAATATAAACTGTAAAAAAATTGCTTTGTACAGCAAACAAATCTTGTTCTTTTAATATTTTGGCTATGAGATTAAAATTAAAGCTAAATCATAATTGGCAATAATCTAGAGCTATAAAAATATTTTTAGTTGTGGAAAGCATCTACAGTCCTTCTTATCAAACCCTTAGTCTTTGTGTAGACAGAGATTTGCTGTTTGATTAAAAAATAAATCAAGGAGAATAAATAATCTTGGTTTTTAATATGAGTTGTGGAACATTATTATGAATAAAAAATGATAATGCGTATTCCCGGCAAAAGTAGCAGGGGGAAGAATGATTACGTGAATGATGTGGGACCCAGACGTGTTGAAAAAAATATTTCTATTTTTTGACCAAAATTAGAGGAGTGTGGACCCCATGATACTCTCCATTGTCTTTATGGAATGAATGAATGAGAAAAGAGGACACCTCACGTGGACTCTGCAGCCACAACGACTCTCTCTCCATCCATATTCTCCATTTTCATTACAAATCACACTATTTTATTTATATATATATATAAAAATTATACTGTATATTAAATACGATGTTGTACGATTTCATCTCATTTATTAGCACAACGTTCTAATTTTTTGCCATTTTTAACTTGTCGTGAAAAAACATTTTCATTGTACGGTAAATATTGATGTCCATTTTTACGGTGTTTTTTTCTTTGAATATATAAATGAAAAGAATAAAATATATCATATTATTCTAATTAATGTTTAAATGGATAATCCACCAAAAGCAAACAAAAAGTAGTGAATTTGGTTTACCGAAAGATATTTAATTTTGGGAAAATTAACTAAATAAGTTTTTTTAATTCATGTTTCATGTAACTAAATTTTTTTTAAAGATTTGGGAATTTAGGCTTTTTAATAATGTAAACCTTATAATATCCTTCTATTTTTTATTTTTAAATTTCATAAGAAAAATAGAAACTATGGTAAAGAAAAAAAGAATATACTCACAAAAGATACGACCATTATTTTTTTGGTTTTAAAGTGAATGTTAATTATTGCCGCAAGATAAAAACTCACGTTCAGTCTTTTTTTTGTCAAATTTTTTTTTACCTTTTCTTCTTCCAATTCCATTGATACTCTTTTCATCGCTCTCGTTAAACTCTTCTTCCTCGCTCTCACTTTTCCTCCTTAATAACGAATTGTAGCTTGAACATTTGCTTGGGTGTAGTTTCACGGATTAGGTTCGTTGATAGCTCAGGTTTTCGCCCGAAATAACACTGCAAGCGTACAAATGAGTATGTTATAGTGTGGTTGGGGACCAAATCCACAGAAACCAAAGGTAGCACGAAGAATTTCATATCAAACGCGGGCTACAGCGAAAAGGATATTTTGGAAAAGATGCAGTAAATCGAAATTAAGAAGCAAACAAAGCAAACAAATGACTACATGTTGTAAATCAATAAAAAAAGAGTTGGGCATTAGGTATTCTCAGGGAAAAATTTCATTGTTTATTCAAATTATTGATCAGGAAACAAGTTTTAAACCATCTTGAACTCAAACACTAATATAGAATTGATCTACTTCCGTAGTATCAATTCCCTATGTATTAGAAACCTTGAGCCTAACTTCCGTTGACTCTTGAATTCTAATCATGCATTCTAAACAGGTTTGATAGGTTCACAATTCACTTAAACATCAACTTCCATTGGCTTAAGATAAATTGCTCATTTAGGATTCATTCAGACATTTAATCGAACATTTTCCAGGCGTTAAACAACCTAAGATCAGAAACTGAGTGATCAAGTTAATTTCATCATTAAGAACAATCCTAGATGAAGATCTAATTGATTAAATCCCTAATCAAACAATTTTATGTCAACAATTCATGCAATCCTTATGTGAGAACCCTAAACCCAACAAACGAACTACTCGCTCACGATTAGAGAACAAACACAAATCAAATCAGAGAGAGACATGATTGTATTGATCAAAAATAAAGAGTAAGGGTTCAAAAAGATTCTCAGATTCGAAGTACAAAAGATGATTCTTCTCCCACAGGTTACAAGTCTCACTCTTAGCTCTCAAAATCAGAAAGCAGCATAATCAAACTAAAATCACGAGTCTAGGTTTTGATATGTATCTGGTTCTCGATAAATCGGTTTGGTTCTTGTAAAATTGGTATGCGAAAGTCGAGACAGGGATCGATCGATCCTGGACAAGGATCGATCGATCCTTGTCCTTCTGTCAGGATATTTCTTCTCTTCATAAACACTTCCTTCGATGCTTGAAATTCGTCCAAAATACGACCTTTCCGTACATTCAAGCTCGATACTTGTAAAAACACTAAAGAACACAAAATCGCTCCAAAGAGAGCTAAATACATACTGAAAACCATATTTCTTGCTTGTCCTCAAGTAAAGGAAACAAAGATTAAGCCTACATGAAAAGAAGTTTGAAAACAGAATGGACCTTATGCTATCAGTAGACCTTACTCTATACTACTTTCGCTAACCACATAAACTAAGAACAGTTAAAACATTCTCCCCAAGAATCTCTGCATGACCTCCCAAGCCCATCCATACTCCAAAATATGAACCTACAAACTCAACATTCGTGTTAATAACTCTCTACATTCATTCAAGATAAGCGTGAAACTTTTTCACCAAAGAACTCGTAATCAAGAATTCAGGCTAGGTATTCAAGGCTTTTAGTGGTGAGGCTTAGAGTGTTTTCGATATCAAAATTTGCGCCAGGATGCAAAACATTATGCAAAATCGCAGGAGAGAAAGAGTATATTGATATCTATGTCCCCTAACTACCCAAGTACAAACCACCAAGCAAAAGTAAACTGAATACGTGCAATCTTCAGGGTGCATTCAAACAACTAAACAATATGCAAATGCTAATTTCTAAACCAGATATTGATGTGTTATTATTTTCGTGGTTTTGATTATGGTTTTTACTCGAGATTTATGGTTTTTAGTATGTATTCGAAGGCTGAAAAAAACCCAACCAGATGGACAAGGATCGATCGATCCTTGTGTCAAGATCGATCGATCCCTGTCCCGTTTCGCGGACCGATTTTACGAAGAACCAAACCGAACTTATCATGAAACAGATCTCATTACTAAAACCTAAACTCGTGTTTCCTACATCATAGTGCTATTTTCTGAGTTTTTGAGAGAAAGAGAGAGATTTGTAACCTAAGGAGAAGAATCATCTTCCGTACTTCGAATCCGAGAAGAATTCTGAACCTTACTCTTTATTTTCTGTTCAATACAATCATGTCTCTCTCTAATCTGATTTGTGTTGATTCTCTTATCATGAGTGAGTAGTTTATTCGTTGGGTTTAGGGTTCTCGCATAGGGATTCATGAATTATTGACATAGAATTGTATCATTTGGGATTTAATTAATTGGATCTTCATCTAGGATTGTTCGTAATGCATGAAATTAAACTGATCACTTAGCTTTTGATCTTAGGTTGTTTAGNGGGTTTAGGGTTCTCGCATAGGGATTCATGAATTATTGACATAGAATTGTATCATTTGGGATTTAATTAATTGGATCTTCATCTAGGATTGTTCGTAATGCATGAAATTAAACTGATCACTTAGCTTTTGATCTTAGGTTGTTTAGCGCCTAGAAAGTGTTTGTTTAAATGCCTGAAAGAATCCTAAATGAGCAATTCATCTTAAGCCAATGGAAGTTGATATTTAAGTGAATTGTGAACCTATCAAACTTTTATAGAATGCATGATTAGAATCTGAAAGTCAACGGAAGTATATCAGTTCTATATTATTGTTTGAGTTCAAGACGGTTTAAAACATGTTCCCTAGTCAATAATTCAAGTTTTCAATGAAATATTTCCCTGAGAATACCCAATGCACAACTCTTCTTTGATTGGTTTAGAACCTCGCTGTTGCTTGCTTGCTTACTTTGCTTTCTTAATTTCGATTTAGTGCATCTCTTACAAAACATCCTTTTTGCTTTAGCCCGCTATTTGATCTGAAATTCTACATGCTACCTTTGCTCTCTGTGGATTCGATCCCGAACCACTACAACGTACTTCTGTGTGCTTGCAGTGTTATCTCGAGCAAAAACCTAAGCTATCAGATACGAAGAAATAAAAATGAATTTCGTGTCTTTTAGGAGTTCATACGAAAATCTGGTAGAAATTAGCAATACAATAACATTTTTAAATTGTAAAACACCCATATAACATGAAAAAATGAAACATATCCATCTAAGCCTCTAAAATACCCAACACCGAGAAATCAGACACTTAGGATTGTGTCTAAACCACCTAATTTGTTCAATCCTACCTAAGTAATTAGAAAGATCATGTCTACCATATTCTCTCCATTGTTTTTACTCATGTGTGCATATAAGATCAAAAAGAAATGCATGGAGATTCAAGGAGATAAGGAAAAGGTGTGATGTCAGACTAAAGATGAGTCTGGTCCCTCATGATTACCGAAAAGAATGGCAGAAAAATGGGGATGTAATCCTGAATGATGGGTTTGATTTCCTGATTTTAAGTTCTTGGATCAAAGCAATTAATTTCATTAGTAGGTCAGATAATTAGAGTTAATAACATTTCAGACAAAAGCATGAGTTCCAGAGATTTCTGGTGGGGAGTTTGGTCATGAGTTATTTCGGTTTGCCTACGCTAAAAGCTCAAGTGAAATGGTCAATGAGAATATAAATGAAGTGCATTGCGCAGAGATAATAGTCTGAAATCATCATAAAACATAAATAATCCATAAGACTGACTCGCTAAAACATAAAAATGACTCAAACATCACGCCAAAAAAGAGCATAAGTAACCTCCCCCAAACTTATCTCACACCGTCTCAGTGTGAAACAAATCCAAAGAAGGGGTAAGTAGCAAATAACAAATCAAAATCCAAAAGAAAAAGAAAAGAAAAGAAAGAAAATTACCTAGTGGATTGCCTCCTACTTAGCGCTTGTTTAAAGTCACGAGCCTGACTGTAGTGCATATGGATCAGTTTGGAAGGGTCTTTGAACTCGCTCCGAATCAAGCTCCACCATCAAAAATCTTTATCTCAAGGATTTTGCTCATCAATTTCTTCACAGTAGTTTTGCCCTTCTCTTTAAACTATGGTGTGAGGATGGCTTTGACCTTGGAGAAAGGTTTGAATTTCCCTCTACGCTTCACTTTGTACTCAGTCACACTTCCATCGCATCCTTGAGAGATCAAGGTCAACTCAGAATTCTCTTTAACTGCGTGTTCTTTCTACTTCACCTTCTTTTTGGTTTTGAGTTTTCTCACAGTAGAATGAACGTCTCCATCCAGGACTTCTTTGACATTGTTCTTTTCAGCAATCTCCAATGTGTCTTTACTCAGTAAACCATGCTCTTCGTCAATTTGTGAAGAGGAAACATGAAACGAATCCTTGGTGTAAGGTTTCTTCACACACTCCTCAATCACATCAGTCAATGAGTCCACACAAAATGTATGCCCATCAATGGTAGGCTTCTTCATCGGTTTCTCGAGGTTGAAACGCACATCCAGTTTCCCCAACTGCAGATCAATTTGACCATTCTGAACATCAATCATCGCTCTAGCAGTGGACAAGAATGGTCTACCCAAGATGATAGGATCCTTGGGTTCTTCGTCGAGCTCCAAGACTACGAAATCAGTGTACACATAGCCTTTGCCAACACCAACAAGAATGTTATAGAGAATACCTACTATCCTTCAGACTGATCTATCAGCAAGTATCAAGAAAATCTTCGTGGGCTTATAGTTCACCATATTTAGCCTCTGCGAGACAAACAAAGACATCAAACTAACTCTAGAGCCCAAGTTACACAGACATCTCTCAAAGGTAAGAGATCCAATCCTGCAGGGTAGTACAAAAGGACCTGGATCCTTGCGTTTCTCTGGCGCAATGTTCTGTAGAACTGCGCTACACTCTGCAGTAAGCACTGACACACCCTGCTCTAAAGTCATTCTATCTAAGAGAATCTTCTTCATGTACCTTTTAAGAGAAGATACCATCTTGACTGCTTCTATGAAAGACAATCGCACGTGTAATTCACCGACTAGATTCTTCATCTTCTCAAACTCGCGTTCCTTAATCTTTTGACGCTCTAGAGGATACGGAGGCTTGGGAACATAAGGCGGGGGCGGTACATAGTCATCTTCAACCTCTAATTGTTTCGATTCATCGCAAAAATCTGATGAACCCACATCAATACAGAGATCTATCAATCCTAGAGCAGGGATCGATCGATCCCTGTCCTTATGTCCAGAGGCCTTATTAGCCAAGGATCGATCGATCCTTGTCCTTCTGTTTTGTACGAGTTTTTTTTACCTCTTTTCCACTTCGCACTGTAATAATACTGCAATCCTCCTTCGGATTCTTCTCCAGTTTGGCTGGAATGAAACCTGGTGAAGCTTTGTTGCTCGCATAAGTCTGAGCGACTTGTGTTTCCAGCATCTTCATTCGAACACTCATAGCCTCAAACTTCCCATTGAGATCATTGTACATACTATCAACTTTCTGATTGATGTCCGCAGCAGACTTGGTTTGATTTTCCAACACTTGGTGTAGTATTTGTTTCAAATCACGGTCTTCAGAAGATGAAGATGATGCTCCTTGGTTCCTATTCTGATAACCCGACTGATAGTTGCTCTTGAATCCTCCTGAACCAAACTGCTTCTATTGATAGCCACTGTTTCCAAAACCACTGCTCTGATTCTTGTTCTGAAACCCAGAGTTGAATACACTCTTATTCTATTGGTATGGCTTGTTCTGGAATTGGTTTTGTTGGTTGAAACCTCTATTACCAAAGTTCCCTTGACCTACAATGTAATTCAGATATGCTTGTCCACCATTCAACTCCTCAGACATGAACTTGTGATACATCTGTCTCATCATTCTGTTCTCCAACAAAGTTTACTCCTTGCTGATCTCTTCTTGTTAGCTAATTGAGCTTTGACTGCAGATCATCAATTCTCTTCGCATCTGATGATACAACCCCTCTACTACGATCAAAATCGGATCTCCGATTAGCTTGGCTATTCACCAGCGTATAAGCTTCTTCTAAAGTCTTAGTCATGAAGTCACCATTACTCGCAGTGTCCATAACATTCTGATATTTTTCCTCAAATCCATTGTAGAAAATATTGAGGAGATTCCAATATGTGAAACCATGATGAGGACAATCATTGTGGTACTCCTTGAATCGCTACCAAGCTGCATGAAAACTCTCAGAACCCAACTGGTGAAATCCAGCAATCTTGTTTCGGAGGGACATTGACCACGACTTCGTAAAGAAATGCCCAAGAAAAGCAGCCTTGATCTTGTCTCATGTCTTCAAAGAGTTAGGCTCTAGACTGTTGTACCATCTCATAGCCTTGTGATTCAATAAGAAAATTAATAACCTGCATTTCAGAGCTTCAGCAGGTACACCGTTTTGCTGGATAGTATTGCAAATGGCTTCAAATTTATCCAGATGGTGCATTGGGTTCTCGGATGGCAACTCATGAAACTGGTTCTGCTGCACCAAGTTAATGAGACCAATCTTGATCTCAAAATCTCTTCTCTCGATAGGAGGCGGCCGAATCCCAGCCCGATTCGCATAGAATGCCTCAGGAGTATCATATTGCGCCAGAGTCACCCTCTGTTGAGGTTGATTTGCGCGTTGTTTCCCCGCAACTGTAACATTCTGCTGGCTGATTACACCAGCATTAGCACCACCTCCAGCAGGTGGGTCAGCTCCTGGAAAGACTCCAGGAAAGAGAGGATTTTGATGGACTTGAAGGTTTTCCATGTTGCCACCAATTATTTTCGCGAACTCAAACTCCTCGATAACCTCCAGAAGCTTCTCCTTCTTCTTCTGCCTCTCTAAACGCCCAAGTTCCAGCTCAAAATCGAGAAGATTGACGATTCCTTGGCTTCTAGTATAAAGCTTGTTCATGCACTTGAAATTACAAAAACAAAGAAGAAAAAGAAGAGATTAAGAAAAATAAATAAAGATGTCTTCGGCACGCAATGATCCTAAGTTCTAAGACGACCTATTGGTCCCCGACAATGGCGCCAAAAAACTTGATAGCTTAGGTTTTCGTCCGAGATAACACTACAAGCGTACAGATGAGTACGTTGTAGTTATTCGGGATTGAATCCACAGAGACCAAAGGTAGCACGAAGAATTTCATATCAAACGCGGGCTAAAGCGAAAAGAATGTTTTGGAAAAGATGCAGTAAATCGAAATTAAGAAGCAAAGAAAGCAAACAAATGACTGCAAATCGTAAATCAATCAAAGAAGAGTTGGCATTGGGTATTCTCAAGGAAACATTTCGTTGTTGACTCGGATTATTGATCAGAGAACAAGTTTTAAACCGTCTTGAACTCAAACACTAATATAGAATTGGTCTACTTCCGTAGTATCAATTCCTTATGTATTAGAAACCTTGAGACTAACTTCCGTTGATTCTTGGATTCTAATCATGCATTATAAACAGATTTGATAGGTTCAAAATTCACATAAACATTAACTTCCATTGTCTTAAGATAAATTGTTCATTTAGGATTCACTCAAGCATTTAATCAAACATTTTGCAGGCGTTAAACAACCTAAGATCAGAAACTAAGTGATCAAGTTAATTTCATCATTAAGAACAATCCTAGATAAAGATCCAATTGATTAAATCCCTAATCAAACAATTCTATGTCAACAATTATGCAATCCGTATATGAGAACCCTAAACCCAACAAACGAACTACTCGCTCATGATCAGAGAACAAATCAGAGAGAGACATGATTATATTGATCAAAAAAATAAAGAGTAAGGGTTTAGAAAGCTTCACAGATTCGAAGTACGAAAGATGATTCTTCTTCCAAAGGTTACAAGTATCTCTCTTAGCTCTCAAAATCCGAAAACAGCATAATCAAACTAAAATCACGAGTCTAGGTTTTGATATGTAATCCGGTTCTCGATAAGTCGGTTTGGTTCTTGTAAAATTGGTCTGCAAAAATCGAGACAGGGATCGATCGATCCTTGTCCAGGATCGATCGATCCATGTCCTTCTGTTAAGATATTTCTTCTCTTCACAAACACTTCCTTCGATGCTTGAAATCTGTCCAAAATAAGATCTTTCCGCACATTCAAGCTCGATACTTGTAAACTTACTATATAATACAAAACCGCTCCAAAGAGAGCCAAATACATACTGAAAAACATATTACTCGACTAAAAACCGAACTAAAAACCTATAAAATACTAACATATCATTCGTCTCTCTCAACTGAGCTTTGTTTTCTTTAGATTCAACTAGGTTTGCTTATGTACTGAAGCTTTAAGCAATAAGAAACCATGGCGATCTGTGCTCCTTTAAATCTATAATCTAATCTTAGATTCCTCGACCATTGTGTTGAATGTGAACCCTAACCCCCAATTTCCTTATAACCCTAATCTCAAATTTCAATTGGGTTGACTGTGATTTTAAGCTTAACAAAGCCTTACATGTTTTGGTGACTCTATTTTTTCTTTTTTACTTCAGGCATCATGTTGTTAATCCGGAAGGATACAACATTTATTACTTGGAATTGAGTCTGGAAGTTGCCGATTAAAATCGCTTCCTTCTAGATGGAGAAGATATCTAAAAGTTAAGCTAACTATTGTAAAGCTTTTCTCGGAGAAACATTCAGAAGTAAGAGGTGATCTTACTAAATATTACATTTCATCTATATTTTTATTACTTGTAGACAGAGGTCCTTTTAAGGCTTGTATGTGATATAATGATGTAAGTTCAGTAGATTATTGTGTACAGTTGTTTTATTATAGTTCAAGAAGTACTCTGTTTGATTATAGTCTCCTCTCAGGTTCTTCTTGCTTTGCTGTTAATGTAGTTACATGTTTTGAATAATTGAGATGTATCATTCATTTCTCTTTATTTATTTGATTTGTTTTTCTTGTTAGCTATGGCGAATAAAAAAGAGATAGACTATGAGAAGTTTCTACATACAGTTTGATCTTCATTATTCTCGTTTCTTCCTTGATCTACTCGTTAACAGGTAAGGATCTTCTAAAAGATATGAGCTGAAAGATCAGTGTCTCTTGAATCTTCTTATGTATGATTCTTCCCGCTTGTGTGTTACAAGTAGCAATAGGTCTTAGAGTATAGTTGAGGTTTGAATTTGGATTGGTCTCTTAGGTTGTTCCTTTGGTCCTCTTCCTCTTTTTTTCATCAACCGTAGAGCTAGGATTGGAAAGAGGGGGAATTAGGTTGCTGGTAGGTGGGAGAATATGCTTATTTATTAAAAAAAAATCATATTCGCTTCTCCCTTCTTATCCTAAGGAGTTGACGAGATATCTCTTAAGGAAATATATAGCCAAGCGATTCACCACGCTAATAGGTTGATAGTAAGTAAGAAATTCACATAGAAGGCTTCGCTGGAACTGTCCTCACTCGATTTCGCTAACATATACGGAGTTTCTAAAAGATATGAGTTCAAAGATGGTTGTTCCTTGAATCTTCTTATGTTTGATTCTTCTCTCTTGTATGATACAAGTAGCAATATGTCTTAGAGTATATTCTTTATAAAATGTTTACCTTGTACTGTTATTGTTCTTTATAATCTATTTAGTGAATATTTGAATTATGCTTTACTAATGCAAAATTAGTGTGTCTTTTTTCCTAGGCAGAGTTTAAAGTTGTAGTTCCAGAGTTAGTGCTGAAGAAGAGGAAGAGAGAAGAAGAATGGGCTTCAGAGAAGTAGCACAACACTGAAGCTGCCAAGAAGAAGAATGCCGAGAACATGAAGCTTATCCATCTTGAGTCTAAGGTTTGTGTTGTGTATCTGATACACGTTGATTCATGTTTGGCAATGGATTTCTTGTTGAAATCGCAATGTATTTGTGATTTATTTGTTTTAGCTCAAGGTTTTGTCTAATGAGCGAGTCTCTGTGCAAGCTAGCTTAAGTTCGTTCCATATACGTTTAGGCAGCTACTGTTATAAAAACAAGATTATTTTAGCAACATAGAGATTTCGCAAGAGTGAAGATAATTTCTAAGTAATACTATTGCATTATGGGGTACTCATAAGCTAGATATGAAAATTTAGAGAGAATCACATTTGTTGTGCGTAGACTTGTCTAGTTTAAGTTAGAGATCTCCACGGATGTTTCTGTTAAGTTACTAACTTTTACTAACTCATTTGGCATATGTAAGTCCAGGACTTTCTTGTTTACAGAGAACTAAGAACTAATTTTGAAAAAGGTTTAGTAAAGATAATTAATTTACCTTCTTGTTTACTCTTCCTTTTGTGTTGTTGCTTTATCTCTCTCCATTGTTGGTTGTCGTAAGCTCTTGATGAGCATGAGCCTTTGTACATATATTTGATCTTTTTATTTATATATTATGGTTTGTAATGNTTTTGATTTTTTTTTTTTTTTTTTTTTCGCCAGTTTAGATATTTTTTCTAATCTCTAATCTCTGCTAAGTTAAATTGTTGAGCAAACTTGTTTTGATTGTGGTTCTGTTTTTTTTAATTCTATGCAAATAAGTTATGTTATGTTTAATGACATCATCTTCTGCTTTTCTGCAAGACACCAAAATATGTGTCTCATCTTACCTTCTGACTATTATTTGTTAATGTGTAGGTATGGAAGCTAAGTTTCCGAAACGTCTATTCTGGGTCGGTTCTGAACCAGAAGTGGTACACATGAATAACTGTTGCAAAATGAAGTTTTTGGAAAACAAATAAATTTAGATGATATATTTTCCAGTCAGTAGGACAATTTATACCAGAATTTGGGTACACAAGATTATCTTAAAAGAACAATTGGAGTTGTCTCTCAAAATACAGTAGTCAGTGGTTTAAATCCTACACAAGCTGATGAGGACGATGACAAAAATCATGTCTCGACACCAGATAGTTCCTTGTTAAATGAAGACTTTTAACAATCTGTGAAAACAAATAGTCTCGAATTACATACTCCTTATGTAAATGACAAGCTTACGAAAAGAGTACGTATTGAGACATATGAGATGAAGAATAAAAAGATAAAAGGTGAAGATGATTATTTGGTGTGTGTTTCTTAATCAAAATTTATCGGTTTAATGGAATGGTCTTACAAGCGCGAGTAAGTTAATCACTACATCTATAGATATTTTGAAATAAAATGTTATGAACAAAACTAATCATTCTTGTTTTAAATTTTCAGGAAATTGACGATCAGTCCTAGTGTAATTGATAATGTTTCAATAACGCGAATCATGAAACCAAGAGAGTGGCTTGTCACTGAGGTAATTATTAAACATCGATTAAAAATATATAATTTTTTAGTAAAGTACTTAAGAAAGTAAAAGTTTCACTTTCTCCAAATATATTTCAGGATATGGATGACGTTATGTATTTCTTCTAAGAAAATACATCTTTAGACAGATGGAAATTTGATCGCATTGGTTTCACGAATTGTATGTTCAACATGCAAATAAAAAATGAATACCAAAAGTTTGTGAAAGATCATCGACGATACAGATGGGGTAAACTTGTTTTAGATTATGCCACAGGTGATCTCCCTTCTCATGGAAAGACAAAAAAAAGATGGGGATTGGACGTTGATCGTATATATGCTCCAGTTCATGTCAATGGTAATCATTGGGTTTCAGTATGCATAAACTTCATTCAAAGAACAATTGAAGTATTTGATTGTATACCGACTAAGAGTAGCAAAAAACTTGTGGAACCATTCAAAATCGACATTCCACGAATCTTAAAAGAAGCTCTTCCATCTTCATGCAGAAAACAGTTAACCGTTACTCCATATAAGTCCGATGCAGAAAGGACTTAATAAATAAGGTTGTGATTGCGGACCTTATGCGCTTAAATTTGTTGAGTGTTACTTGCATAACTTAGACATGTGTTTGATCAACAGTTCGAATATTGAAGATGCGAGGATGAAAATTGCAGTTGATTTATGGGAGGCCGCAAGTGATCCTATACTTGTTGAGCGGATGTCAAAGTATGAACCTACAAAGTTTGAAGATCCTGAGATTATAGATATTCATTGATTATAGAGTCTAAACTTATGTTAGTTTGCATTGGTTAAATGTCTTTTTTTTGCTTGTTTATTCAATTTTTTGTTGATTGGTTGACTTGTTTTCAGAGTTTTACAAGTGGTTTTACAAAGTCAAAATCGTAGAGAACCATTAGTCCAAGACCAAACTCACAAAAATGAACAAACCCTAGAAAAACTATTCAACACTTTTCTTGAAGATTAAGAAACCGTCTCTTGGTTTGAGTAAGACCAAGGCGGTGCAACAGATTGATAAGTTACGTAAAGAGATTCTTGATTTGCAAACGGAGAAAAAGTTTGTGAAAAGTTCTTATGAGAATGGACTTCTGCTCTAACCCACAAAAGTGATCAAGAACAATATACACACTCATATCTTCTTCTTTTTTGACAAATAAAAATGTCTTCTACCAGAAAGTCGAGACAAGCAAGTTCATCATCAAGGATTAGCGAATTTTAGATCATTGATCTCATCTCAAAGCTACGACTGTCTATTCCAGAGATTCGCCATAACCGTCGTTCCAACACGGTAAAATCTTTTTGGAAGTTACTCTATATATAAGTTTTGATATATCTCTAAGTTTGGAAGTTGTCAACGTACATCTTCTGTAACTTCTATACGGACGATACACCTTTTACAATTGGTACAATATATGACGTCTAATAGTTGTATAAACCAAAGTAAACCAACAAAATTAGAATAAATTTGATTTTAATTAAATCAGAATATAGACGTTATAGGAGTTATAGAAACATGAATTTCATGACTTTTATTTAGGGAGAAGTAAGAAGAGAATGTAAAAGAAACAAAGATTACTAGAGAACATATCAAAGAAACAACATAGGAATTTAGTAATATTTCCAAGAAAAGATGGTGATGGAGAAACAGAATAAGAAAGACAGAGTAAGCATAAGAACGAATCTTTAGAGGAGAAGGTAAAGGAAGAACTTAACTCTGAGGCTAGCTCATGTCTAGTGAATCTTTAGATGAGCTTGTGAATGATGTGATGAATTTGGAGATACTATCATGAGAAACAAGATAGGAGACATGGAGGAAAAGCTTTAGGGTCTTAAAGATATAGACCAAGAAGTTGAAGAAAAGAGTGAAAACATTGAGAAACACCTTATACAAGCACAAATAAAACTACGTTCCTTGTCTAAGAGATTAAAAGGCTTCAAGCAAGAAGAGGAAGAAGAATATGAAGATATTAATGTACCAATTCAAGATGCAAGATCTTTAACCGATGCGAGCAACCAGTCTACGAACAATCAACAAGTGACTACACTTTTGGTTATTATGAGTGATAGGAGCAAGAACGTCGTCGAAGAAAGACTTGACACTTCGTCAGGTGGCTTGTCTGGTTGTAGCTACGGGAGGACTAGTAAAAAAACTGGTAGTGGAAGAAGCGTAACCGCTGACCGTAAAAGAAGACATGTAATGGAAAATGATCAAGAATCAGAGTGCAAAATATAGCAAGCAACAATGGCGACTAGTGTTGGGAAAAAACACAGTTTGATATCTGAATGAGAGAAAATAGAGAAGGAAACTATAAAGCAACAGTTGCTATGTTGTCTTATTAATGCAACCTCACATAAAATGAAGAAAGCAACAATGGCAAGCAACAAATCTCGTTGTCTTATTAATGTAACCTCATATATTGTGCCTGAAAAACTAAAGAGAAATACAAAAAATTACTCTTTCATGACATTTTTTACGTAAAATCATGTTATCAATTATTGATAGACAGAAAATACCAGATTATATTTCTATATCACATGTTGCTATGTTGTGTTCTTCAATACCATAACAACCACATTTGTGTCTCGTAGACGTCTGTGATCCTTGAGATGATTGTATTTTGTCTTCAACTGTTTTATGATGTCTTTTTTTATGACTATCAGGACCTCTTCAGGTTTGAGGTGGTAAACTTTGTTAATCACAGCATTAGTTGGAACACCCCATTCATCTTCAGGAACTGAATTTGGATTAATTCTTTCTTCATAAGTCGTTATCCATGAGATTGTGCTATACACTTCATCTGTGAGAGTGTAAAGTTCCACGCCTAAAGAAAAAGCTGCTTTTATAGCATTCCTACAAGGAACTTTGCTTAGATCAAACTTTTGGCATGAACAAGTTCTCCTTTCCAAGTCAACCACGTAGTCAAAGACATCACCCTTAACATGAAATATGTTTATGGTAGTCGGAATAGCAATCAATGATTTAGCTTTCTCTGTCTCTGTATCAATCTTTTCTTCAATATCTTCGGTTAAAGGCTTCTTATGTTTGGTACTCTTCTCCCTACGCTCAATAAAACCAGTGTGTTAACATTTCTCGAATACTATCCAATAGAGGTATCAATGGATACTCTCTAGATGATCTAAGTGCCGAGTTTATCGATTCAACTGGGTTCTTGGTTCTAATGTCAAACATGTATCCAGGAAAATGACATCGAGCCCATTTCCTTACATCAACATCTTTTAGATATTGTCCAACCAGTGGACTAATGTTGCAAATTCTCTCGAACTTCTCCTCAAAATCAACAACCCTATATGCTTTTGAAGCCTTTGCTATCAAGCCGACAAAACCCTTCGCCTTGAAATATGTGACTATATTATTCAGTAAGTGGTGGATATAAATCCCATGACTAGCCAACGGGTAAGCTTTACCAAGTGATTTAGCAATCAAAGCATGTCTATCTGACACAAAATCCAACCCTTGCTCGTCCTTTATGACAACATTCAACTGCATCAAAAACCACTCCCATGACCGATTATTCTCCGTATAAACAATCCCACATGCAAGTGGATACAAATTAGCATTACCATCTATGGCTGTAGCAACAAGTAAAACTCCTTCGTATTTGTTCTTAAAAAAAGTCCCATCAACCACAATCACCTTACGAGTGACCTTGTTGAACCCTCTGATGCATTGAACAAACGAAAGAAATAGATACTTGAATTTACCATCTTCATCACACACGTAATTTGTATACGTACCTAGATTAGCTTCTTTTAGCATGTGTAAGTATCTTGGTATTTTAGGATAACTTTTCTTTGGTATACCCCTGATAGCATTAACCGCATGCTCACGAGATGTCCATGCTTTCAAATAAGAGAGCTCAGTTCCATGGTTTGTACGCATAATGCTTACAATATCATTCGGCTTAGGCCCTTCTTTCACACCATCATACATTTTCATGATAAGTCGTGCAACTGTTTTTGCTAAACATACCCTAAAGAATTTTCGCCTTTTAGAAGGAGCACATGTATGTTTAGCAACGTACTTATTGATGCGCAAATATGCGGATCCATCTAGACGCTCTACGCGAAGCCTCTAATTGCAGACTTTATCTGCGCACCGTAAACACTAAAATCTCGTACAAGAATTTGTAATTCTGTAATCAAAGTTATACTTCATAGCACATATTTCCAAAGATGTTTTCAAAGCTTCCTTGTTTCTAAAATGTTGGTCATTCTTTAAGCAATCAATCACTCTATGGTTATGATATCCATTATCACTAAAATTTCCAGGCATAGAGTCATCATCACCCCCAACTTCACCTTTACTATGATTACTTTGGAAATCATCATTCCATCTAGCCTTATTAACATACCCATCACATAAACCATGCTTTCCATAACCACTATTATCCTCTCCGTCACTTAAATCTTATGGCTCCTTATTCAAATCGATTTTCACTCGTCTCCTTTGATCATGACCAGTAGATTTGAATGTCACACATAGTTTTACGGGAATCTCTTTTTTCAAATATCCAAACAAGTTTCCAATGTGCCGATCATTTGTGACGATAACCGGAGGAGATTCTAAATCACCAATGAAACCTGGAGGTGAATAACTGAATTCGACGTCGTCCAAACTATGTTCAGTGACGTAGTCTTCTAAAACCATCATTTTCAAATCATTTAAAGTTGTATTCAATCTAAAGTAAGCACCCGAGCACGTTTTTCGACATCGACAATGAATCTCCATTCATTCTTGCAAAATGATCTCCACTCACCACACATTACGTAGATCTGGAACATAATGACCTGCAAAATATTGGTTTCATTAAACTCCATAATTATTGATAGAAGGCAGTAGTTGAAAAAATATGACATAATCTAGATTAGGTAACTTAATGTGTATTTTAGAGTAGGTAATTTAGCTTGTATTCTAGATTAGATAGCTTTATGCATATGCTAAATTAGGTAATTTTGTTTCTATTCTAGATTAGGTAATTCACGATATACTATAGATCAGGTAGTTTGTGTTCTACATACAAAATCAGCAAGTTATAAGGAATCAAAATTTTACCTTGATTTCTGAACGAAAAATTACACAGTTGCGCCTAGAAATTAGTGAAAAACAGAATGATGCCTGATTAATTACAGAGGAGAGAAAGTCATTAGTATGATTTACTTTTGCAGGTTCATTGCAAAAACTTCTTCTTATAGATATATGGTTGATGACATTTACTTTTTCTTCTAGTTTTCCAGAAATTCTCCACTTTAAACATTTTAATTTTACTATGTCATGTCAAAGATCAATTTCTCACAACGTAATGGAACGCTTAACGTGTTAAATTGAAATATATATAACCAAAATAATATTGTCTAGTATTTGGTAAAATCTTAGGAATGTTAATATAGTAATTTACATAGTCTAAAAACAAAAAGGTTTAGATTCACAAAGATAAAGTTAAAAAAAAAACTATTTAGCTAATTTTCCCTTTAATCTTTAAAGAATACCAAATATATATAGGAAAAATTAGATAAAAGGGTTTTATTTACCCACTGTTCATGTAGCTAACCTTTTCTCCAAGAGATTTGAGAACTCAAGCTTTGTAATAATGTAAATCCTATTATATCCTTATAGTTTTTCTTTAAAAAATAAAAAAATTTGACAAATTAGAAAGTAAAAACATAATCTTAGTTTTGACAAAAATTAAAAGATTTAAAAAACCTTTTTATCTCATTTTCCCATATATATATATATATATTGGAGAATTTTACAAAAAATATCCTTTTTTTGTGAACAATCAAAAACAAATATAGGTAGATTTGTAATTTAACTTTTTGGGAATTTAAAACTAAATATTGATTGCAATTATCCAAAAAAATGGTATAGTGACATATTCATTTTATTTTTCCATAAAAATAATGTTAATGCTGTTTAATTAGAAAGGCTGACATACTATTTAACAAGTTAACTTTTAAGTTTTAAAAGACTTTTTAGGACGGAGTTTTTATAAATTCATTTTCGAGAATAATCCTCATGCCAAAGACTCAAAATTTTAGACGGACTAGGTTTTTAATCGGCGCTACGCGTGGATATAGTTTATATAGTTTTTAATAAATATTTTATTACATACTTTATTACATCGATATTATTTATTAAAACTATTAAATTATCTTTTTATGTTGATATATATATGTGTGTGTAAAGACATATTATAAAACGAACATATCATAGATGACATAATATACATAATTTTAGAAACTATAACATTATTCTACTAAAAATTTTTAAAATACAACATTGTCATTTGAATATTTTTTGTTAAAATTTTTCTCTTTTTCTTATCTTTTATTGATGATTGGATCTTTATGTTATTTTCATAGAGACTTATGATATAATTTGTATTACACCAAATGTTGAAAGATCCATTTTTATGATTTTTTGGTATGCTAAAATTCAACAATATTCTTCTTTTCTCCTTGATTTTTTTTTAATAATGTACCCTTTAAAGATAAACTAGAGTTTAAACCGCACGTCCGTGCGGGTATTTTTCATTTTATAAACGTATAACTTTCATATTATCATAAAAAATTTATATTGTCTCTTATTACATTTTTATTATATAGTACTTTGTTTTATACATTTTATTTTTTATTAATTGTTATTAATTTTTTGAGTTATGTACAATAAATTCATACATGAAATAATCAAACAGGAGAATTTTCTACAAAATATGTTTCTTGAAGATATATAGTTGTAGATATAAAAGTTTAACATATGTTAATAATTTTACTTTTTGTATAATATTACATAATTTGAAAATTTTAACCCGCTTTAATATTTAAATTAAGAATTTTAAAAGAACAAATAGGATAATTTACCTATTTAATATAATGGTTTCATCTTGAATCTATACTATAAAAGATGAACGGGAGCTCTCTTAGCTTGCTACATCATCATCCTTTATTCATATTTCATTTAAAATAAAAAATAAACTAAATTGTTACATTTACTTGTCTAATTATTATTTAATAATCACTAAAATTTTTTATTGATTTTTCATTTTCATAAACTTTAATAGATTCACATGCTAATTAATGATAATCTATTGCTTAATTTACAAGACATTGAAATAAAATTATTCAGCGAAAAGCTCATGATTTTATATAAACTATCTTTAAAAAAAATTAATATAGCTATCATGTAAAGACCAAAAATATTATAGTTATTTTTTAGTATTAATGAATATTTTCTTGGTAACAGATCTAAATTTATAGTAAATAACCATTAATAAGAGAGTCTAAAGTCTTAAAAATTACATTGTAATCTACTTTTAAATTAATTAAAATAGGTCAAAAGTGTTTCATAAGAAAAAAATAAAACTACAAAGCATAAGGCAAAAAAGTATTTGAAGAACCTTCTAAAATTACAAAAAAATGAATAAAAAAAAAACAATAAAAAGAGAAGCGATAATAAATATGCAAAGAAAAATAATAGCTACAAAACAGAAGAACAAAAACACAAGATATTAAACAGATGAACATTATAAAAAAATTTAAGTGTAAATGAAATTCTAAAATTGTAAATTAAAAAATCGTTAATAATATAAGATTTAAATTTGAATGAAGGAAAAGAAAAAAGAAAAGTAATTCAAGAATTATTAAATAAAAAATTAGTATAGTTATGAATGCTAAAATACAATGGAAAAGCGCAGTAAAATATTAATTGTTAGATTAAAATATTTTTATATTATATTGTATTTTTAACATAATATATGGAGGACGATTCGCGCATTTGCGTGGGTTCTCTCCTAGNTTTTTAATTTTAATATAATGAATTTTTAACTAACATTAATTTATAATAATAATATATTAATAATTACAAATTTAATTAATGCATTATTTAATAAAAATATTTAAATTTTTAGCAAGATTTTGTAAGATTGTTTCTCAACCTATTTTGTTACAACTAAAAGTAAATTTCAAAATTATATTTAAAATTTATTTATTATTAATATCCTTATTGTTTACTAAGATTTTTTTTAGAAATATTAGATATTTAATTGATTAATATAAATAATCAAATATGTCATATGTAATTAATTAAATGGTCCAACTATGATTTCTCAATGGTAGATAAAAATAGTGACTCTATTTTAATATAATAGATGTTACTTAGAAAAAAATCTTTTTACTATCTAATTTCAAGAACTGTACATAAATCTTAATTTATTAATCTTTCAACCATTTTATCTCTCACTGCGAAATAGTGCATGGACTTTTACTATATCTTTTAACTCTTCTCTTATTTTATTTAAGCCAACGATAATAATATTATCTTTGCGTCATTTTTAATCATTTAGATTCCTCTATTTCTTTCTCGAAAATCTCTAGATTTTTTTTCACATTCTTTTCAAACAATTTAATAATTTTCCTTTATAAATTATTTTGAAGTTATTTTTTTTATGTTTTCGTTAGCACTCGCATATTTTTCTTCTATAAATCTATCTAGCTATATATTCGTTATTTTCTACCTTCCTTTTCAATTTATGATTCTTGGTTGCATGATCCATACAAAAAAAATATTTTTTTTGGTTTTCGCCACACAAAGATAGTAAAAACACAATAGTTGAGTAATTTTTTTATTTTGTCTTCTAACAATACATATGAAATTTCGTGATTTAAAATTTTATGTGGACGGTCACTACAAGAAAACAGACAGGTAGAGACGAAAATATTCGTCTCTAATTCGTCGCTAACT
>OVAN01000948.1:27246-46643 GCA_900406275.1 Anastatica hierochuntica | reverse complement strand
ATTTTCTAAGTATTACCAAGTATGACATATAATTTCACAATCCTATTCTTTAAATTTTTCCAATTTTTTCCAAATCTGACATTTAATTCACACAACTCAGTTCAATATTTTCTAAGTATTACCAAGTATGACAATAATTTCACAATTCTAAAATGCAATGACAGTGATTAATAATTACCTCCAAAGGTACATTGAAACTATGAAATACCCAGTTATGTGCATCTCCTCCACACCGCTCCATCAAATGATTAATATCACTTAGAGTGTACTCAAACGACAATCGTCCCCAAGGAAATGTCATGCACATATCTAAGTCATCAACAGCTCTCAGAAAGAATGTCTCCACAGCCGGTGCCTTCTCTCCGGTCTTCTTATTCCCTTTGATGATGCTTGCCAAGAAATACAATACGGACATCCTCAAACGATCATCTCGTGGCTTCGTCCTCATCGTCTCCATCTTCTTCTCCAACACTTCATATGAAATTGTTAACCCAATAGGAAAATTCTTTTCAACGAAGGACGTGCCGCATTTCCTTTCATAACCGAGTGGCAACTCATGGCAGTCAAATCCGGAGAGCAAGGCATGTTCTCTAATAGAATATCGGATCGGAACGCCGTTTACAATAAACCAAAGTTCTTTCTTCTTCTCTGTAATAACCGTCCTAAGAAGAAGCATCCACATCCCCATCCATTTGTGGCTGCTCTTTTTACCCATATGGAAAATGTGCTTGAACTGCGGGTGCTCGTTAAACCACGCATTTCCCCCGGTTTGTAAAGAACCTTCTCTATCGTTTGCACCGTCTTTGTAATGTTGCACTTTCCCGACAGTTTAACCGTCTTCGTATATTCGCTTCTTCTGATATACATGTCTTTCGGTTCAGGCGCCTCCGCTTCTCCATCTGATTCAACCTCCAATTGCTGCGGTTGTTGCTGCTGTAAGATCTGCTAAAGAAAGTTTCACCAAAACTTACCAAGTATTACTTTTTTATTACACAATATCAATGAACAAAGTTGTGCCTAATCTTACTTAGTATTTCAGGTTTTTTAAAGANTTTTCGTTTCTTCGGAATCCGAGTTCCCTTCCCCTATCGATTCCGACTTCTCTTCCTCCTCTTCGATCTCTTCCCCTTTCTCTATTGTGAGTTTTAAGTTCTTTGTTTTAACCATCTTTACAACTTTCAAAATTGAAAACCCAAAACCAAAAAGTTAGTCTCTATAGTTGAAACCCCAATTCCGAAAGTGAATCCTCAAAATCAAACCCTACATTTGAATGTGAAGCTTCGAAATCAAAGAAAACAACTCTAAATCGAGATTATACTTACTCAAATTATGCAAATCACTCCAAGTTTTACTCTTCTTCTTCGATTTTGAACACAAGCAAACCCACCCCATTTCTTCTTCGGTTTCGTCATTGTGCGTTTCAGAAAGAAAAAGAAAATGTTTTTTTTTAATTAAATTGTATAATATAATAGGGTATCCATCGGATCTTGGGTTTGGGTATGGAGTATCCATTTAACCCTGGTTTGATCTGTAAATATTCAACTATGCCCTTCTTTTTTGGTCATTTTACAATTATTTCGATTTCTTTTTTTAATTCAGTTATTTCTATTAATTTGGAGAGTATTTTGGATCAAAGATTTAGAAGGAAGAGTATTTGAGGAGTTGTTGCGATTATAACTAGGAAAGAATCCGTAAAGCATATGAAAACCTTCCTAAAAATTTTGAATATCTTCCTGAAAACAAATCAATAATATAAGTCTTAATGTAAAATAAAAAAATAAGAAAAAGCAAACATACTTGTACAGAACTCTACAACTCCAAATGTAGATGACTAACCTAAGATCCAAATTAAAAGCATTCATTAAGCTGTCAAATCGACAACTACATTTCTAGATTCTAAGATTGTTATCAAAGCCCCTGAAAAAGAGAGACCTAAAGTTTGAAGTTGAGGTGGAAAGTATCAAAAATAGTTCTTCCTGGAGTGACTCGTCTTCCTCTTTGGCTAGATTGTTCGAAGAACCCAATAGGGAGCTCTTGGCATTCGAACAGATAAGTGTCAACTTGATGGGAATCGCAAAAGGGGACATCAGAAACAACACCATGACTGGAACAAGAAGATACCTGAGGATTAGGGATGTTAAAAGTGGGTAAAAACTCATAGGGTACTTTAAACCCTTATCAAATATTTGACTCCATGACCTGTTTTTTATCTTAAAACTAAGAAGGGTTTGAAATGGGTGGATACCCTAAATTAAGAGATTCAATAGTGTTTTACCTTATAGGGTTTAGGGTATACATAAAGTACTCACTAGAGTGTATTATACTTTCTTTTTAAACACAAAACTTATTTCCTTTTATTTTTTAAATGTCATTAATTTTTTCTTTTAAATGTAATTTACTTGAATTTTATTCGTTTACATTTTATCAGAAAAAATTTCATTGCTTTTATAGAAAAATAAAATTAAACAGTTTAACGAAAATAAGAAATTTGACAATTTTGGCAGAAAGCAGAGTTTCAATGTTTTTAAAATTAAACGAAATTCAAGGTTTTGACGGGAAAATGAAATTTCATGATTTTAACAGGAAAACGAAATGTTGTATTTTTTGACAGAAAAACGGAATTTCGCGGTTTTAGGAAGAAAACGAAATTTTGCGGTTTAAACGGGAAAACAAAATTTTGCGGTTTTGGCGGGAAAACAAAATTTTGAGATTTTGGAGGAAAAACGATATTTTAAGGTTTTGACGGGAAAACAAAAATTTGCGTTTTTTGCGGAAAATGAAATTTTTAGTTTTTGGCAGGAAAAGGGAGTTTCGCGGTTTTGGCGGGAAAACGGAATTTCTCGATTTTTTGCGAAAAAAAGAATTTCACAGTTTTGGCGGGAAAACAGAATATCACGGTTTTGGCGGGAAAAAAGAATTTCGCGGTTTTGGCGCGAAATCAGAATTTCGGGGTTTTGGCGGGAAAAGGGAATTTTGCGGTTTTGGCGGAAAAATTAAATTTCGCAGTTTTGGGGGGAAAACGAAATTTCGCGGGTTTGGCGGGAAAACGAAATTTCCCGGTTTTGGCGGGAAAATGGAATTTCTCGATTTTGGCAGAAAAACGGAATGTCGCGGTTTTGGCGGGAAAAAGGAATTTCGCGATTTTGGCGAGAAAAAAAAAAGTTCGCGAATTTGGCGGGAAAACAAAATTTTGCGGTTTTGGCGGAAAAAGGAATTTCGCGGTTTTGGCGAAAAATTTGAATTTTGCGGGAAAACGAAACTTCACAGGTTAGGCGGGAAAAACGAAATTTCGCGGTTTTGGCGGGAAAACGGAATTTCGCGGTTTTGATGGGAAAAAAGAAATTCGCAGTTGTGGCGGGAAAACGGAATTTTGCGTTTTTGGGGAAAAAATTGAATTTCGCGGTTTTGGCGGGAAAACGAAATTTCGTGGGTTTGGCAAGAAAATTGAATTTCACGGTTTTGTCGGGAAAACGAAATTCCGCGGTTTTGGCAGAAAAACAAAATTTTGCGGTTTTTGCGAGAAAACAAAATTTCGCAGTTTTGGCGGGAAAACGAAATTTCGCGGTTTTGGCGGGAAAATAGAATTTCGCGGTTTTGGCAGGAACACGGAACTTCGTTGTTTTGACTGGAAATCGGAATTTTGCGATTTTGGCGGGAAAATTGAATTTCGCGGTTTTGGCGGGAAAACGGAATTTCGCGGTTTTGACGAAAAATGGAATTTCGCGGTTTAGACAGAAAAACAAAATTTTACGGTTTTGGCTTGAAAAAAAGAACTTCACGAAAAACCTGAGTTTCACGGTTTTGGCGGAAAAAGCGAATTTCACAAAATATGATAATTATTTTTGAAAAATGAAAAATAAATTAGTAAACAAGTTAAAGAGATGTAAAACAAATAGGGTACCCAAGGATAATCTATAAATCATGGGGTAATTTTAGGGTTACCCTAATAATACCGGATATTTTTAAGACTTTTTTAAATAGTACTTTAGTTGGACGGGTTTTTCTAGGATTCGGGTAGAGTAAAGTTTTATTATCTATTTTAACATCTCTACTGAGGAAGCTAGGCAATGTAAACACCTCAATACAGTTGTCACAACAGGACAAGCAGCAATTGGTATCCTTGTATCTCGGAGATACACAACACCAACAACAGAATTCGACAGAGTCTTAAGATATGGACCTCCATCGTCCTCTGCTATTTCTTCTCATATTGAGTGGCTTAGAACAGTAAACAAAATCCTACCTGACCGACTATGATGCTGGTGCTGCAGCCATTTCTTCTCTTTGTCAAAGACAAAAGCTTGAAGAAGAAAGACTAACTCTGAAAAAGAATGAGAATTGTTTTCACCTGTGAATGGAGATCGAAGATGATGACGTTGATTACACACCATGGAACTCATGACAAAATCAATTTCACCCGTGATGGAGATAGGATCAGACGACATTGGAGACGATATGCGATTTCTCATCCTACAACATTGCCGATATTGCCTTAATTGTGAAGCCAAGGCAGAAAGGTCAATGTGTTGATGAAACATGTTAATAATGAAAATTAAGAACGTGTGTGGCAGATGTGAAATAGAATTTATTTTTCGTGCTATTCAAGGGAATTGCTCTTTAAATAATACATACTAACTTTTTAAATAATACATACTAGCTTTTGATCCACGTCAAGCGCGGGATTATACCTTTTGTTTGAAAACCAAAATATCTATAGAGTTTTTTTTAATAATATAGAAACTATAGGTAACACATATTTAATTTCTTGAAAAAATTTAAACAAAAAACATATATTAAATATAATATTAATGTCTCTGGTACGATTATGTGTAATATAAAAGTAAAGTCCGACACTGGAGTTTTTCGATCGTGTCAGTTTAGGTATTTGTCGAGTCCGAATTTTTCGGATAGGACAAGTAGGACATGTATAAGAAACGGTCATTTTTCGGTTTGGGTTATTTCAAGTTCAAATCAGTTCTCAAAATTTAACTGAAAATTATTTTAGAACCAAAACACTAAACGATTTGATTTAGTGGTTTGGTTTTAACTCGAATTATACAAAAAGTCAAAACTGAACAATACAAAACTCTTATGTTTGAAATCATTTCAAACAATTTTTGAACAAAAAAATTAAATATTATTCAATTTGATTTCTTAAAACAAACATATTCAAAATATGACATTTTCTAAGTGACCATGTAAGGTTTATTTTATAGTGTAAATTTATTACTTTTCAAAACACTTACAATCGATATTGGACAAAACAACACACTGTTATAAAAATATTTAATGCTTTATGCAGATTGGTTTTTCGAAATTGGATCTAAAAAGATAACAATTTCTTATTGTTTACTAAGTTTTTAAATTTTGTTATTGAAATATTTCAAAATCTGTAAACTTTTCTTTTATCATTTTGATTTATTTACAAAATTTAATTGAAAATCGTAACACTAAACTATTCATCTTCAATGTAATTTTAGCCCCAAAAGATCAAAACTAAATAATACAAAAATGTTATATTTAACTCAATTCAAACTAATTTTGAAAAATAAAATAATACTATTTGATTTGATTTGTTAAAACTGAACATACCATAAATATAACAAAGATTTTTCTAGGGAAACACGTGTATCTATTTTATACTATAAATTTATTGCTCTTCAAAACTCTTACAACCGATATAAGACAAAACAACACTGCACTTTAAAGATATTTAATGTTTTATATATATTATACTTAAAATATATACAACACTACACTTTAAAGATATTAAATATATTGTACTTAAAATATATAGAACATGTAGGAATTAGAATATTGACACCAAACACGGCGAATATGTTTTAAGTACAATATATATAAAAACATTCAAGGTATATTGTATAAAATATATACAATATATACATGAAAGTACTTCGTGTTTGGCGTCAATATTCTTCATCTCGTGAAACTCTCGAGGGTATTTTAGCGAATCAAATATTATCATATAGTTGTTCTTTGTGGTTTGGGTGTTATGTAAAGAGTTTGTCCATTGTGAAATCAGATGTTAAAAGGAAAATTGCGCCATGAAATCGTTGTTTATAGAATAGTTCATTATAATCACGAATCTTGAACTTTACGATCAATTGATTATTATTTGTTGTTGAATTAGATTAAAAATATAAATGATGTTGTAACTTTTAGATCATGATCAATATTAAAAAAATGTTTATCATCCAAGTCTAAAAGAGATCAGTAGCATTATAATTTTGGTTCATGATACGTAGCACGAAAGTTAACATTATAAGGCACTTAATTTCGTAAACCAACATTATATAACTGGTCCAATTTACATCACGCCAACACAATCAATCCTATATTGCCACAAATGGATCGGTTGGGTTCTGTGATTTAATCCTTGCAAAAGCTCCACACAGGTGTTATTGATAGCTTTTGGTTTTGCTTAGCTACTGTTTTTTTAAGGGACTCTTTGTTTAGATTTGAGGTTAATGTAACCTTTAAACTATTTAGTTTTTGAGCTAAATGAATTTTTTGGGCGATACATTATATACAACAACATTTTGTACTCTATATACCACTCTCTCAGTAAAAATTCTCCATGTTAAGAAAAGGGTCCATTTTTAAAAGAAAAATTAGTCTAGCACATGGCTTAAACATAATACTAAAAAGCATTACTATGAAAGAGAGTATATGTTTCTACTAAGCATAATAATCGTTGAGCTGCAAGAACCCTTTTTAATCATAAACTAAAAATTCGAGATATAAACTTATATTTGCTAACTTTTACACTACTTTTTAGGTTAATTCATCTATGGTTGATAAATTTTAGGCCTAAAAAAAGGTATAATAAACATATAAACAATATTAGGTTTCATATTTATAACATTCATAAGAATTCAAAAGTAAGTAGACCATGTTTCATCCAAATTTAGAGATTTTTCTTCAAAAAATATTTTGGAAAGAAAAACCAAAGCTTATTTAATGTTTTAGTACATTTGACAAGTTAACCCTTCAAGATTTCAAGTATGTTAAACCACTTTTCCTTTAATTTGCTTAGAACGACACACTAAAATCAATAGTTTCCAGTTTAACTCAAGATTCTCTTGAAACCAATCAAATTCAATTTGGATCACCATCAACAAAAATAAAAGTATGTTCTTCCTTTTTTAGCTCATATACAAAAAAGTATGGTCTTCCATGCAAAAATTATTGTATCTTTTCTATCGCCTCAAGTATCAGCTTCAGAGATGTGAGATCGAAACTTCTTGAATTTTAACTGTTATCAGGCCACCATTGATCTGTTCTCTGATAATATTTTCACCAAGCTGGTCAAACTGAGAAGACGTTGTACTGATTTTTCAGAAGAGAAGCTCCACGAGCCTAGAGAAGACAAATACGAAGGCCTTGAAGAGGATTCAGAAGAGACTATATGCTTATGCTATAATTGCTGCATGCTTCTTCTCCTTCTTCGCACTCCTCTCCTATAATTACAATATAAGTATGTTCTTTTTAGCTTTCCCAATTCACATTCTTTAGAGATGAGGGATATATAGAGAAAAACTTTGATGTTGAACTTTGATCAAGAAGTTGAACTTTGATGTTGATATCAAAAAAAACTTGAAAAAAATCTCGAGAACTTTCCCAAAAAGCGATATACTATCCCAACGTGACGCACAAAAAACATATGAAACTTTTCTTTCCTCCTCATCTTCTATGCATCTTTTTTTAATATGTAAAAAAGTACCAGAAACGATTGTTGTGAGCAGAGGACGTAACGTAGGGTTCCTTCACTTTCTTTATAGAACAGATCTATAAAGAAAAGAAAAAAAATCAAGATTAACACATTAAACTTTAGAGGATATTTTCTAAAATCAAAGACAATGTTCCTTATTTCACTTTCTATATCCAAAAAACCAGAAAATATTACTAGAATTGGTTTGGTTTTAAAGAAGGATCTGGCAAAAATAAAAAAAAAATATTATTTACCTTGCTTTCTTCGTGGTTCTCAGTTTTAAGTTTATTGAAGAGCAGCCATGACTTCAGGGTAAGTGTACTGTTTAGTTTGGTGCTTAGAGGGTAAGCAAAACTCATGATATTGGTTGCTTGCTACGTTAGTTATGTTATAAGAAAAGATCAATAACCAAGAGATTACCATAACCATGGTTCAAAACCAAAATAGAGAAAAAAAAACGATAAAAGCAAATTGTCGAAACTTTACCAAAATATACTTTACCTGAGATGTTAACATGATTATTAATGGTCAAGGAGTCGACAATATTGTTTATAGGATACAAATTAGGGTTTTCCCTAATTTCTAGATAGCCGAAACTTTTGTTCTCTAAGGGCATCCCTAGAGACCCAATTTGGATCTCTTAATTATTTTTTAATAGTTTTTTAGTAATAAATGTGAGTATAAGAGACTCCCATAAGAGACCCGCTTATTTTACAGGATCCATTGCAAATCTCTTATTTAAGGTTCTTAAAAAAAATATTAATTTTTTATTAATATTAAAATTTATTTAATTAAATAAAACATAGTAGAAGAAATTTTTTTTAAAAAAAGATTATTAAATAAAAACATAAAAACAAAGATTACTAAAATAAACGAGAATAATTAGAAATAATCATCCAAGCTCAGTTGTTGTCTTCATCACGTCCAAATCTACGCCATATATGTTCAACCAAATCATCTTTCAATTGTTGATGCATTTTTCTATCACGAATATGAGTCCGAACATCCATCATATTGGCGATATTGGTAGGGATATTTGTAGAATACGTGAGATCGACATGTGAACTTACGTTGTCTACTCCTGGTTGGAACTCCGAAACATCAAATTGAGTGTATCCATCTCGTTCGTCTTCGACTATCATATTATAGAGTATGATACATGCTCGCATAATCTTCTCAATTTTGACTTTATTCCAAAAAGTGCTGGATTTTTAACAATGGCGAATCGAGCTTGCAAGACTCCAAACGCACGCTCAACATCCTTTCGGACAGCTTCTTGACGTTGAGCAAATAAAGATGCTTTCGGCCCTTGTGGTATTGTAATAGATTAGATAAACGTTGCCCATTTCGGATAAATACCATCAGTGAGATAGTAAGCCATATGATACTCTCTTCCATTGACAGAGAAAGTGACTTGAGGAGCTTGACCATTTATAATGTCATCAAAAACAGGTGAACGATCAAGAACATTGATATCATTTAAGGTACTTGGAGGTCCAAAAAACGCATGCCAAATCCAGAGATCATACGAAGCAACCGCCTCTAAAACGATTGTAGGTTTACTCGAACCCCGAGAAAATTGCCCTTTCCAAGCGCTGGGACAATTTTTCCACTCCGAATGCATACAATCGATACTTCCTATCATCCCGGGAAATCCACGTTGCTCTCCAATATCAAGTAGAAGTTGAAGGTCAGCCGGTGTTGGTCTTCGTAGGTACTCATCGCCGAATAAATCTACTATTCATTCGACAAAATTTTGTACACATAACCGAGTTGTTGTTTCACCGAGCCGGAGGTATTTGTCGACCATATCAGCCGCAAAACCATATGCCAAGACACGAATGGCTGCAGTACACTTCTGAAGGGGAGAGAGACTTTTCCTTCTGAGACCATCTTTCTTTTCCCGAAAGTAGTGAACTTCGTTGGAGAGTCGATCAACAATGTGCATGAACAATGTCTTGTTCATTCTAAAACATCGTCGGAAAAAAATTTCAGGATATGTTGGATTTTCACTGAAATAACATTCCATAACCGAATATGCCCTTCTTCACGATTTCTTTCGATATAAGCTAGTTTTTTTCTTTGTTTCCTTGTTTCTTCTTGATTACCAATGGTAAAATTCTCAAAGGTTTGATCAAAATATTGATCAAATGTTTCATCAAATGATTCTTCAAAAGGGTTTTGAGAAGAAGATGCCATATTTGTGATCTAAAAGAGATATTAAGATGAAGAAGAGAAGATAATATTGTTTTTGATCCTTATGTTTTCGGTGAGAATGAGAAAATGCAAACTATATATAAAAGAAGGAGACACAAGACAACCGAAGGTTTACAAATCCGTGACACAACACAAGCTAAACAGTTATACAATCCATGACACAACAAAACAAAACATCTTCAACTAGACTAGACAAGTGATACAAAAAACAACAAAAAGAGAAGAGGCCCGTGACTTTGAATTCATGAGTGAGTACACACTTCTTTCTTGGCCCGTGACTCTGAATTCTACACTCTTCTTGACCTGAAAACAACACAAGAGATATATCATTAAGAGAAGAGGCAGAACCATTAACACAATGCAAGAATCATAAAGACAATGCAAGAACATTTATATATCCGATCTTTAGATAACAAGAACACTTAAACTTAAACTTAAACTACAAAAACACAAACACTTAAACTGAAACTACAACAAGAACAACAAACTTAAACTTAAACTACAACAACAACAACACAAATATGCAGTTCAAGACACACCTAAATAGAACATACATAAACTAATTCGACATCAGCTCATCAACGAGCTTCTTCTTCAGAGCTTCTTCATAATCATCCAAGGGTTCTTGTTTTCCAATGAGACTGTCAAGGAGCTTAATCTTGGACAGCCTCTCCTTCATATCCAAGCCTTGCTTCCTAATGCTCCACATACTCTTATACTCAGACAGCTCCACATGCTTATTACCACGGCCTTTTGCAGCCTTAACACCTGGAGGGTGTGTGGTTCCTTCATCATCTAGAGCACTATCAGTTTCATTTCCTTTAGAGCTTGCAGACTGTGAACCTTCCTCACGCTTCCTCTTTTTGGAGCTTTCATCATGTTTAGCCGTTGAGAGATCACACAACTTCTGGTCATTTTGAAGCTCCTTCCAAGCATGTTCAAGGGTGAACTTCTTCTTATGGTTATTGAAGAAAATTTCATGGGCAAGTTTGAGAACATCATTCTCATTCTGCCCACTACTCTTCTCTCTAGTTGCTGCTTCATAAGCACCACAAAACTTACACACCAAGTCATTCATTTTGTGCCATCTTTGCTTACACACCAAGATCAACATTTGATTTAACAACATGATTTACTCCTTTTTTAATTTTATAAATAATGAATTTCACGCAGGGATAAATACGTCAAAAACCTGGAGGAGAATATTTTCTAGATCGAGAACGAATAACAAAACGACACGTAAACAAAAGCAAATTATCAAAAAAAAAAAATTAAATGGAGAGCTTCATAATTTCGCCACGTCACCAATAAATTTTGTGAGCTCGCCATGCAATCAAGTGACTTCTCATATATATAATAAATAGATATAGATAGATAGATTAAATGTTGGTATCAGTCAAAGCACAAAGATAATCACAAGAACACTTGATTTGCTTGGTAGTTAAGACTACTTTTTTTGTTTTTCATTATTAGCTTAAATAGAAACAGAGAACAACATAATCGGAGTTCAACTTCTACTAACAAAGGAAATGGGAAAGTGGAAGAGTTAGTTTCCTCAACACAAGGACGACTAAGTCTCTTCTTATTATGCACGTAAAGAAATAACAAAACAACTGAAATTAATTAAAATACTTTGGGTTTGGTTTTCTTGTTCGGTTCAACATTCTCCGGTCCGGTACATGTGATTCTCCTTCTTCAACGTCTTTGTGTTCTTCTTCAATGGCTCTGTTTTTCTCTCTGCGTTTTGTCACTCCATCATTACACCCGCCCTCAAAAAGAATCTTGCCCTCAAGATTCAGTGTCGGGAAGCTCTTGTGAAGTTGATCGACCGACTCCCAAGTGGCATCTTCAATTGGTAAATCCAGCCACTTGACCAATGCCTCATGGACACGATTACCCGACTGATCGAGCTTACGAAACTCCAAAATTGACTCCGGACTGAGCTTGAGCTGGCAGTTAGTGCTTAGGGGAGGTAACTTGCCCGATGTTGGTGTGTCACTTCCCAAGCGTTTCTTCAAGAGGGACACGTGGAAAACAGGATGAACTCGTGACCCATCCTGAAGCTTTAGGCGGTAAACTACGGCACCAAGACGTTCAACTACTTGAAAAGGACCAAAGTAACAAGTAGCAAGTTTCTGTGAAGTTCTCCGGAAGATGGTTTATTGACGATAAGGTTGTAGACGCAAGAAGACCCAATCCCCGACGTCAAAAGAAACATCTCGGCCCTTGCGGTCTGCCGTTTGCTTCATACGATTAATGGCGACCTGTAAATTGCTCTTAAAGTCCTAAAGTACCTTGTCGCGTTCTAACAGTTGCTCATCAAGCTCTTGTACCGTCGTAGAGCCACGTCCATAGCCAACCAATGTGGGCGGCTCCTGTCCATAGATAGCTTTGTAAGGAGACATACCCGTTGATGCGTGATAGGTTGTGTTGTACCAATATTCTGCCCAAGGAATCAAGTAGCTCCATTGCTTGGGTCTCAAATGAACAAAACAACGGAGATATTGCTCAATACAACGATTGACAACCTCGGTTTGCCCGTTGGTTTGGGGATGATAGGAAGAAGACATTCGCAGCTGAGTCTCTGATAATCGCCACATTTCCTGCCAAAACTCACTCACAAATATTGGATCTCAGTCACTGACAATTGACTTTGGGATACCATGGTGCTTAACAACCGCGTCAATAAACATAGAAGCCACTAACTTAGCCATGTACGGATGAGAGAGCGGAACCAAGTGTGCAGCCTTGGATAATCTGTCAACAACAACTAGAATGGAGGTGTGATTATCGGACCGTGGTAAACCGTCAACAAAGTCCATAGAAAGATCTTCCTAAAGTTGATTGGGAATTAGAAGAGGCTGGAGTAATCCTTTCGGTGCTAAGCTCTCCGATTTTGCGCGTTGGCACGTGTCACATTCAGTAACATACTTGTGGACAATCTTGTTCATCGATGGCCAATAGAATTGTTGTGACAGTCGCTTCAATGTTCGCAGCACTCCGGAGTGGCCTCCGATAGGCGTATCGTGAAACTCCATGAGCAAAGATTCAATAAGAGAGGAGCCAGAAGGAATTACCACTCTGTTGTTGTAATATAGTAAATCATTCTTCTTGGTGTACGGTTGGCCTGGTCGTTCATCTGCCAATTTTCCCAATCGCAGAAGGTATGGGTCTGAGGTAGTAAGGCGACGAAGCTTATCCTAAAAATCAGTCTGCTGTGTGGAGATAGCGTTGAGGCAGGGACTTGCGGCGCGACAAGATAATGCATCGGCTGCAGAGTTAGTGGCACCAAGCTTATAAACGATTTCATAATAATAACCGACAAGTTTACCCATCCACTTTTGTTGCTCAGGAGTGAGAATCCACTGTTCAAGAAGGAAGCGGAGGTTGCATTGATCTGTTTGTATGGTAAATCAGCGGCCAAGGAGATAAGGTCTCCATGTTCGGATAGCGACAACGATGGCGAGCATCTCACGCGCGTACATCAACCAATTTTGCTTAGCTACCGCCAAGGATCGGCTCAGGTAAGCTATTGGTCTGCCCTCTTGTGTTAAGATTGCACCAATTCCTTCTCCGGAAGCGTCAGTTTGTATGATGAACGGTTTCGTGAAGTCCGGTAACGCTAGTGTTGGTGTCGTAGTCATGGCCATCTTGAGTTTTTCAAAGGCATCATCGGCTACAGGACTCCACTCAAACTTTCCCTTCTTAAGCAAATTAGTTAGTGGACGAGCAATAAGACCATAGTCTTTGACAAATTTCCGATAGTAACCCGTCAAACCGAGGAAACCGCGTAATTCGGTCACGGTGGTTGGTTTCGGCCAATCGAGCATCGCTTGGACCTTAGTTTGATCAACCTTAACACCAGCGCCATAGATAATGTGTCCTAAGTACTCGAGCTCGTCTTTTCCAAACTCACACTTTTTGTGTTTGACGAAGAGTTGATGTTGTCGGAGAAGATCAAAGACTTGCTTGACGTGTTGAATGTGCGCAGACCAAGAGCGATTATAATTCAATATGTCGTCGAAGAAGACAAGAACAAACTTCCGAAGGTAGTCACGGAATACCGAATTCATGAGAGTTTGGAACGTTGACGGAGCGTTGCATAACCCAAAAGGCATGACCAAGTATTCGTAATGCCCGTTGTGTGTGCGAAAAGCGGTTTTCGGAACGTCGTCAGGATGCATTCTAACTTGATGATAGCCGGCTGTTAGATCAAGCTTGGTGAAGATGGTTGCGCCGTGAAGCTCGTCTAACATTTCATCCACATTAGGTATAGGGAAACGATCCTTGATAGTGACTGCATTCAAGGCTCGGTAGTCGGTACAGAATCGCCAGGAGCCATCTTTCTTTTTAACAAGTAGCACGGGTGAAGAGAACGGACTAGGACTGGATTGTACAAACCCATAATCAAGCATTGCACGGACCTGCTTTTCAATTTATTCCTTTTGGAAGTGAGCATATCGGTATGGCCTAACGTTTATCGGATCACTTCCTTCGTTGAGTACAATGCGATGTCTGATTTCCCGTGATGGAGGTAAGTTCGTTGGAGCTCGAAATATGTCGTCATATCGCTGTAGGAGCTGCTGCATCGCTTCTGGAACAGAACCAACTTCATCATACTTCTCAATGTATAGGCAAACGGCGAAACAAATATGACCCAATTTTGTTTCCTTCTCAATCTCTTCCAAGTGAGCCGATTTGATGTTAGAAGGGTGAATCCCATGGATTGTTTTGAATTCCCCAGCCTTAGTGAATTGTAATGTTTGGGCCTCCCGATCACACAACATCGAGCCAAATTGAATGAGCCATTACATACCCACTACCATGTCGAGGACTTTGAGGGGCATCGGGAAGAAATCAATGTGAAAGGGCACGCCGTCGATCATCGTCTGTACGTTCCGGTAGACTCCGTTACATTGCAATAGAAACCCATCGGCTACTCTCACTTGGAACGGTTTTGTCAAAGTCAATTGCAGGTTGAGGAGAGCAGCTGTCTTGTCGTTGATGAAATTGTGGCTTGCGCCACTGTCGATCAGGGCTACAAGCTTCTGCCTTTGTATCTTTGCAGTGGTGCGGATACTTTTAGGAGAGCCCCATCCCGTAAGAGTGTGGAGTGTAATCTCTGCTTCTTCCTTATCCAGTGGTGTCTCATCCTCATCATCATCGTCTTCCACACCTTCGATGAGCAGGAGTTGTGATTTTTGGCATCGATGGTCCGGAGTGTACTTCTTATCACAACTAAAGTAGAAGCCTAAACTTCTCTAACGCTTCATCTCATCCCAACTTAACCGTTTTGGGGTCATTACTGGTGTAGTTCGTTGGGGTAACGATGGACCCTCTGGTTTTGTACTCACGGTTTGGCTTCGGTTACCCCGATTTGCGAAAGAGGTGAAGCGTCGACTGCGCTGTAACTGCTCATCTCGCATTCTAGCCAACTCGATTGTCGCCTTAAGTGTCTTAGGTTGAAACATTCGGATACTGTCGGAGATGACATCATTAAGACCCCCAATGTAAGTGCCGATGAGGGCTTTTTGAGTCCATCCAGTGACCTTGTTTTGAAGTCGTTCAAATTCGCGTTGATAGTCTCGCAGGGTTCCCGTCTGCTGGATCTTAGAGAGAGCTTCGTCGAAATCTTCAGCACTAGTTGGCCCGAAACGCGCCCAGAGCTCCTCCTCGAAGATCTCCCAGGTAATGGCTATTTGTTCTTCTCCGAGAGCTTTAGAGGTGGCTTGCCACCATTCATTGGCCTCATCTTCCAGATGATACGAGGCAAAACTAACCCGTTGATGTCGTGGCATATCTTGGTAAGCGAAGTATTGCTTAGCTTTACTCAACCAAGTCGTCGGATCACCTTCCTGAAACCTTGGGAACTCTAATTTCACATGACGAGCGGTAGGGGCTGGTGCAAACGGGTTGATATATTCGGCTTGAACTGAGGATGATGGTTGTGGTCCTTCCGATCTGCGACTCCCTCGTGGCGCAATAGAGCCTTCCTCCCGTAAACTCGACACTGCTTCCGCAAGCATCTGTTGGAATGATTCTTCCATGCCACGGAACTTCGCTGCGATACCGTCATTAATCTTCAAAATCTCGTCTTGGACCATGCCGAGACTGGCTTCCAAGTAGGACAATCTCTCTTTGTTGCTCATGACTCTAATATAACTTCAAGTCACAGCAACCCTCGATTTCAAAGAATGAAACACAATGCTTTGATACCAAATGTTGGTCCCAGTCAGAGAACAAAGATAATCACAAGAACACTTGATTTGATTGGTAGTTAAGACTACCTTTTTTTGGTTTTTCTTTATTAGCTTAAATAGAAACATAGAACAACATTATCAGAGTTCAGCTCCTACTAACAAAGGAAATAGGAAAGTGGAAGAGTTAGTTTCCTCAACACAAGGAAGACTAAGTCTCTTCTTATTATGCACGTAAAGAAATATCAAAACAACAACTGAAATTAATTAAAATACTTTGGTTTTTGTTTTCTTGTTCGGTTCGACATTCTCCGGTCCGGTACATGTGCTTCTCCTTCTTCAACGTCTCTGTGTTCTTCTTCAATGGCTCTGTTTTTGTCTCTGCGTTTTGTCACTCCATCATTAAACAAATTCATCTTAAATAAATACTACATGCATGTGCAATCAAATTCTCTCTAACTTTCACTATGTAATATTAGACTATGTACATTGGTTGAAAAATTCAACACCCTATTTTTTTATTTTTTAACACTCCACATTTTTTGATGAAAAAACCCAAGAAGAATTAAACGTTTTTTCTTTTCTATTTTATATTTAAATGATTTTATACAAATGATAAAAAATAAATATGGATAATCATTAAATATTAGTTTATTGAAATTTTAATATATTATTAAAAAGTTTTGCATTAGAGGACAAAAAAATATAAATTTCGTCAAAACAAAAGATTGTTTTTGTATCCAAATCAAATGGACAAAAACTATTGATTTTGTTATAAAATATTAAAATTAATAAATTCATTTGTTGTAAATAATTGAAGTTAAATAGGTAAGATAAAGTAAAAAATTCAAAAAATTTCAGTATCCACTTAAAAGCTGACACATCATATGGTGGACCCAATTTTTCTCTTTTTTAATTCAGCCAATTGAATCCACATAAGCATTCTACACTCTCATTGTCTTATCTCTTTTTTATTCAACACTTTAAAAAATGTTTAAACACCTCCATTGCAATAGTTTTACATGCATTTTAAATGGCTGCTTATCCTCCCGATGCTCGGGCTACTGGTAACACTCTGGTCTTAAGAAACCATGTCTTCTCTTTCTTTTCTTGCAACACAAGTTCATGATATTAGGTATTGTCCATTTCCACGAGCTCTAAATATCATCGACAGTGATGATTGGCGAAAGGAAAGAGAGTAGTAACGATAGCAACAATAAGTCGAGATAAAACTGAAAAACAAGAAATCGAGACGTTGAGGCAAATGTAGCATATTAGAGCTTATTTATAGGAAGAGTGTTTACAAGTATGAGGAAGAGGAAAAGTTTAGAAGAATGGTAGAAAGATCATTTTCGAAGTCTTAGTCAAAGCTTAAGAAAGAGGAGGACCGTGGATGGTGAGGAGTAACAACAATTTGAGTTGGCAGAGCTCCAGCGAGGGAAAATCGAGAAAATTCAACGGATTGGAGAGAAGTGGTCGTACAAGGCATTTGACAAAGAATTGAAAATTAAAAGAAAAAGTTGAAATTTGGCTAGGCACCAATTAATAGTAGTCCAAGGATGACCGACATAATTAGAGGCAGAGTAGGATATTTTTAAGATTATATATTTGATACAATAGTTCTTAGTTATGAAATGTGGTGGTAGCACAATTTAACAAATAATATTAATAAAACATTATCAACTGGGTTTAACATATTTTTACACAATATTCCTTGTCGTATTATTCAACTTTATTTAATGAAGTTTGACCTAAAACAGTGAAGAACACGAATATGGGAATTGAGGGCAAGAGCACATGCACAATGTGGTATTAAACAACACAACTATTTGTAGTTAATCGGAAACCACTAAATAGACAAAATATGTTATTATTCTATGTATGTTACTCTATCAATTTATGAATTGAATAAACAGTTAGCATCTAAATAGTCAAAAGACATGATTCATTTTTCTAATTCCTGATAATATTTTTAGAGCTAAAGTTGATTATTATACATACAAAAAAAATCATGGTCATTAGAATGTTACTCCATTAATTTAAAAATGAATTTTACGTAATCTAACTTGTTCGTGAGATGATTGTGCTTGTTATCTATAACAAATCAGATCATCGGTCATAGAGAAAAAAAACTTCTTGATTGTTAGAGTTGAATTATCCTTGACAATACTTTAATTCTTCGTCCTTATCTATGCATAAAACATTGTATCTATAAAGCACTCGTCGAGTACCTAAACTAAACGTTGATTTAGTTGCTAATTGTTTCTGTATGAATCTATGTCTTCCTCCACTTTTTCTCTTTCTTCTTCTGACTCATTGTCTCCCGATGTCGGGAAAGTTGACTCTCTAAGTAAGTTGACTGAAACAGAGGATCATTGATTGTAGAGATTTTTTTAGCAGTTGGTGATATATTGCATTTTTATCGGTTTTTATTAAGGTTTTTACTTAGAGATTATAGTTTCTATTATGTACATTTATGATTTTTGGAGTTTTCTTTAGTTATTTTCAGGTTTCTTAGAGTTTTGGGTACATTTGAGGGAAAGGAGAAGTTTCTACAGGATTCTGGATATTTGTGATGAAGATTTGAAGAACGAATCAACACAGGAGAAGACGATCGTTCAATCAGAGTTGTGATTGCTCGATCAGAACAATGATCGATCAATCAGAACAATGATCGATCGATCAGTCAATTGCGGAGAATTACGATCGATCGAACACCTGCCTGATTCCAGATCTAGAATTTCCTTTTTATCTGAATTATTTCCTTTTCGGCCCAAAAAGAAGAGAGAACCTTTTGTTATTAACCTAGGACGAAAATTAGGTGATTATTATGCTGCTTTTCTGAGTTTTGAGAGCAAGAGAGAGCGTTGGGAGAAGAATCATCTTCCGTACTTCGAATCTGAGAAGAATTTTGAACTTTACTCTTTATTTTTGATTAATACAATGATGTCTCTCTCTGATTTGATTTGTGTTGTTTCTCTGATCATGAGTGAGTAGTTTGCTTGTTGGATTTAGGGTTCTCACATAGGGATTACATAAATTGTTGACATAGAATTGTTTGATTAGAGATTTACTTAATTGGATCTTCATCTAGGATTGTTTTTAAAGCCAAAATTAACTTGATCACTTAATTTCTGATCTTAGGTTGTTTAACGCCTGGAAAGTGTTCCATTAAATGCCTGAATGAATCCTAAATGAAAAATTTATCTTAAGTCAATGGAAGTTGATGTTTAAGTGAATTGTGAACCTAT
>OVAN01000948.1:0-25733 GCA_900406275.1 Anastatica hierochuntica | reverse complement strand
CGTGCCGTTTCCAGGGACCAATAGGTCGTCTTAGAACTTAGGATCATTGCGTGCCTAAGGCATTTTTTATTTTGTTTAATCTCTTCTTTTTCTTCTTTGATTTTTTAAACTTTCAGGTGCATGAACATGCCTCATACTAGAAGCCAAGAAATCGCAAATCTTCTCGATTTTGAGGCGAAACTTGGGCGTCTAGAGAGACAGAAAAAGAAGAGAAGTTTTTGGAGGTTATTGAGGAGTTTGAGTTTGTGACAACATGGAGAACCTTCAAGTTCATAAAAATCCTCTCTTTCCTGGAGTCCTTCCAAGAGGTGACCCACCTGCTCAAGGTGGTGCTAATGCTGGTGCTCAGCAAATTGGCCAGTAGAATGTTGCAGCTGTGGGGCAACAACGCGCAAATCAACCTCAACAAAGGATGACTCTGGCGCATTATGACACTCTGGAGGCTTTCTATGCGAATCGTGTAGGATATGTCTGCTTCCCATAGAGAGAAGAGACCTTTGAGATCAAGACTGGTCTCATTAACTTGGTGCAGCAGAATCAGTTTCATGGGTTGCCATTCCAGCACCCAACGCACCATTTAGAAAAGTTTGAAGTCATCTGCAATACTATCCAGCACAACGGAGTACCTGCTGAAGCTCTGAAATGCAGGTTATTCATTTTCTCTCTAAATGACAAGGCTATGAGATGGTACAATAGTCTAAAACCAAATTATTTGAGGACATGGGACGAGATCAAGGCTGACTTTCTTGGGTATTTCTTTACGAAGTCGCGGTCAATGTCTCTCCGAAACAAGATTGCTAGATTTCACCTATTGGGCTTTGAGAGTTTTCGTGCAGCTTGGGAGCAATTCAAGGAGTACCTAAATGATTGTCCTCATCATGGTTTCTCATATTGGAATCTCCTCAACATTTTCTACAATGGGGTTGAGGAGAAATATCAGAATGCTATGGACACCGCGAGCAATGGTGATTTCATGGCCAAGACTATAGAAGAAGCTTATATGCTGGTGAATAACATGACGAATAGCCAAGCTAATCGTAGATCAGATTATGACCATGGTAGAGTTGTTGTATCATCATATGCAAAGAGAATTGATGACCTACAGTCAAAGCTCGATGGGCTAATGAGAAGAGAGAAGCAAGGAGTGCACTTTGTTGGGGAACAGAATGATGCACTTGTGCTTTAAGAGCGTAAGTTGGGACAGATGTATCACGAGTTCATGTCTGAGAAATTGAATGGTGGTCAGGTAGATGTGAACTATATTTGAGGTCAAGAAAACTTTGGTAATAGAGGTTTTAACCAACATAACTAATTCTAGAACAAGCCATACCAACAAAATCAAAGTGTATTCAACTCTGGATACAAGAATCAAAATTAGAGTGGTGGTTTCGAAAACAATATCTATTAATAGAAGTAATTTGGTTCAGGAGGATTCAAGAACAATAATCAGTCGGGTTATCAGAATTACCAAGGAGCATCATCTTCATCTTTTGAAGACAGCGATATGAAACAAATGCTACACCAAGTGTTGGAAAATCAAATCAAATATGTTGCGGACATCAATCAGAAAGTTGATAGTATGTACAGTGATCTCAATGGGAAGTTTGTGGCTATGAGTGTTCGAATGAAGATGCTGGAAACATAGGTTACTCAAACTTCTGCGAGCAACAAGCTTCACCTGGTGTCATTCCAGCTAAACCGGAGAAGAATCTGAAGGAATATTGCAACGCCATTACACTTAGAAGCGAAAAAAAAGTTGAAAACTCGTCAGGCTCAGCGACCAATCAATCAGGGGCTATGATCGATCGATCAGAAAAAATTGGAGAAATACGGAAGTCGGCGATCGATCGATCATATGACACGATCGAACAATCAGAAGGGATGATCGATCAATCACACGGTTCGATCGAGCGATCACCTGGGAATGAACTTGGAAGTTCTTCTAAAGTTGTTTTGAAGCAATTGGAGGTTGAGGATTACTATGTTACACCCCCACCTTATGTCCCTAAGCCTCCATACCCTTCAGGACCCCATCAAAAGATCAAAGAATGCGAATACGAAAAGCTGAAGAATCTTGTTGGTGAGTTACATATGTGATTGCATTTCATAGAGGCAGTCAAGATGGTACTTTCTCTTAAGAGGTACATGAAGGAGTTTCTTACTGCAGAGTATACCGCAGTTCTTCAGAATATCGCACCGGAAAAACGCGAAGACTGTCCATTTTTTTGCCTTGTAGGATTAGATCTTTTACCTTCGAGAGATGTATATGTGACTTGGGCTCTAGAGTTAGCTTGATGTCGTTATCTGTCTCACAGAGATAAATATGGTGAACTATAAGCCCATGAAGATTTCTTTGATACTTGCTGATAGATCAGTGGGTATTCTAGACAACATCCCCGTTGGTGTTGGTAAAGGCTATGTGTAAACTGATTTCATAGTCTTGGAGCTCGATGAAGAACCCAAGGATCCTATCATCTTCGGTAGACCATTCTTGTCCACTGCTAGAGCGATGATTGATGTTCAGAATGGTCAAATTGATCTACAGTTGGGGAAACTGGATGTGCGTTTCAACCTCGAGAAATCAACGAAGAAACCTACCATTGATGGGCATACATATTGGATGGATACATTGACTGATGTGATTAAGGAGGTTGTGGAGGAACCTTACACCGAGGATTCTTTTCATATTTTTTATCACGAATTGACGAAGAGCATGGTTTATTGAGTAAAGACACATTGGAGATTGCTGAAAAGAACGATGTCAAAGAAATCCTAGATGGAGACGTTCATTCTACAGTGAGAAAACTCAAGACCAAAAAGAAAGTGAAGCAGAAAGAGCACAATACTGAGGAGAGTTCTGAATTGACCTTGATCCCACAAGGATGCGATGAAAGTGCGATTGAGTACAAAGTGAAGCGTAAAGAGAAATTCAATCCTTTCTCCATGGTCAGGGCCATCCTTACACCAGAGTTTAAAGAGAAGGGCAAATATGCTGTGAAGAAATTGATGAACAACATCCTTTAAGTGAAGATTTTTGATGGTGTAGCTTGCTTTGGAGCGAGTTCAATGACACTTCCATATTGATCCATCTGCACTACAGTCAGACTCGAGACTTTAAACAAGCGCTGCGTGGGAGGTAACCCACTAGGTAGTTTTCTTTTTCATTTTAGCTAGTTTTGTAGTGTTTTTCGTTTTTGTGTTTTGGCTTTTGGTGTTTTTTTCGTTTTTCGTGTTTTTAGCTTTAGTCTTGCAGGAAACAGGTCCCTAAACTGAAGGGCAGGGATCGATCGATCCCTGTCCAGGATCGATCGATCTCTGTCTAGGATCGATCGATCCTTGTCCCAATTACACAACTATATCACGCGACTTCAGGTAAATTTGCTCTTTCTTTTTTCTTTTCTTTTTGATTTTATTTTTCTTTTTATTTGGATTTTTCTTGTTACTTACCCCTTCCTTGGATTTGTTTCACACCGAGACGGTATGAGATAAGTCTGGGGGAGGTTACTTATGCTTTTCTTTTTCTTTTGGTGTGATGTTTGAGTCATTTTGATGTTTTTATTGAGTCAAAACCTTGTAGGAGATGATGACTATATTCTATTATGATTATTAGACAATTATCTTGCGAGTTTTCTAATTTTATGTTCACCATTTCATCAGAGCTGTTAACGCGGACAATCCGGAGAACCTGAGACTAAACTCCCCACCTGAAAGCAATGAAACTCAAGCTCTTGTTGTGATTGAGATTTTACCCTATTTTATTTGACACTAATCTGGACTTAAATTTCTCTTTATCAGGCTACAATATCAGGAGCGGAATAACTCATTCAAGATTAATTTTTCCTGTTCATTACTCTTTTGGTAATCCTGAATGACCAGACTCATTTTTAGTCTGGTACCACACCCCTAACCTTACCTTCTTTGAGTCTCCATGCATCTTTCTCATGCTTCTATATGCACACATGTGCAAAAGCAATGAAGAGTAGGGTAGACGTGATTTTCTTGATTACTTAGGTAAGATTGGAGTTCATATTTAGGTGGTCTAGGCATGGTCTTGTGTGTCTATGAAGTGGTAGTTAAGAAGAGAACCTGAGAACGTTTAAATGCATTTCTCTGTGTTGTTGGGTGTTTGTAATTTTTGACATCAAAGTTGTAGCAGATTCCATGTCTACGGAAAAAAATAAAAAGAAAAAATATATATATTTCAATTTTAAGACTGGAATATATAAATTTATAATCTCATTGTTTTTTTGCCAATGAGAATGCATTTGTGCTTACTTGATTCTATGGTTTGATTGCTGTTAACGCTTAGGTAGTTAGGGATCATGGTTTTCAATATACTCTCTCTCTCCAGCGATTTTGCATAATGTTTTGCATCCGACGCTGTTTTGAATCCTTTAAACACCTTAGCATGACCACCAAATGACCTTTTTCTCATCGAGCCCGTTACTCTTGATATAGTTTCATGGTAAAGAGACCACGAAATTTAATTGAATGTAGAGTCTTTCACTTGAATTCAAGTCTTGCAGGTTCAGAGCTTAGAGTATGGATGAGCTTGGGATGTTGTGCAGGGGATCTTGGGGAGAACGTTCTGACAGTCATTGAGTGTTTTGTGGTTAACCATTTGAAGTGAAAGTAAAGTGTAATGAGAATATTCAAGTCCATGTGTTTTCAAACCTTTCCACCATTTTTGAGTTTTTGTTAGTCTTTACTTAAGGACAAGCAAAGGTTCAAGTCTGGGGGAATTGATATATTGCGTTTTTATCGATTTTTATTACGGTTTTTACTTAGAGATTATAGTTTTTATTATGTACTTTTGTCGTTTTCGGAGATTTCTTTAGTTCTTTTTCAGGTTTCTTAGAATTTTGGGTGCATTTGAGGGAAAGTAGAAGTTTCTACATGATTTTGGAGATTTGTGATGAAGATTTGAAGAAGGAATCAACACAGGAGAAGACGATCGTTCGATCAGAACAATGATCGATCGATCATAACATTGATCTATCGATCAGTCAATTGCGGAGAATTAGGATCGATCGATCACGAGTCTGATCGATCGGTCACCTTCCCGATTCTAGATCTAAAATTTCCTTTTTCTCTGAATTATTTCCTTTTGGGCCCAAAAAGAAGAGAGAACCTTTTGTTATTAACTTAGGACGAAAATTATGTGATTATTATGTTGTTTTTTGAGTTTTGAGAGCAAAAGAGAGATTTGTAAGCTTTGGGAGAAGAATCATCTTCCGTACTTCGAATCTGAGAAGAATTCTGAACCTTACTCTTTATTTTTGATCAATACAATGATGTCTCTCTCTGATTTGATTTGTGTTGTTTCTCTGATCATGAGTGAGTAGTTTGCTTGTTGGGTTCAGGGTTCTCACATAGGGATTACATGAATTGTCGACATAGAATTTTTCGATTAGAGATTCAATCAATTGGATCTTCATCTAGGATTTTTAATGTCAAAATTAACTTGATCACTTAGTTTCTGATCTTAGGTTGTTTAACGCCTGGAAAGTGTTCGATTAAATGCCTGAATGAATCCTAAATGAGCAATTTATCTTAAGCCAATGGAAGTTGATGTTTAAGTGAATTATGAACCTGTCAAACCTGTTTAGAATGCATGATTAGAATCTGAGAGGCAACGGAAGTTAGTCTCGAGTTTTCTCATACATAGGGACCTGATACTACGGAAGTAGATCAATTCTATATTATTGTTTGAGTTCAATTCCCTAATCAGTAATTCGAATCAAAAATGAAATGTTTCCCTGAGAATACCTAAATTCCAACTCTTTGATTGATTTACAACCCCGTTGGCGTTTGCTTGTTTTCTTTTCCTCCTAATTTCGATTTTCTGCATCTCTTACAAAACATACTTTTCGCTTTAGCTCATTGTTTGATCTGAAATTCTTCGTGCTACCTTTGGTCTCTGTGGGTTCGATCCCGAATCACTACATCGTACTTTCTTTGCGCTTGCACTGTTATCTCGGACGAAAACCTGAGCTATCAGTTTGTCGCTGAGGGACATATCGAATAAAGAAGGATTATAAACAGGGTATCCGGGAGCTCTCTTGTATATTGGAAGTCTTCCATCAAATGCATGAGCTAGAAATAATATCGAATGTAGGAACCTTCTCCGCTATTCTAAATGCATGCAGGTTTGTCCCTCCCTTGGATTTTTTTCCGAAAGTTAGTGAGTCATACATAAAACCAACTATTATGACCATCATAGACACAAAATCTTGTTCTTATAATAAATAAGTGTACTTTATATTTTATTATCTTTCTATGCCTTCTGTGTTTTTATTCACGTCTCTAGATGATGTTTTACGTGAGAATAAATGATGGCTCATCATTATTGTTCATATGCTTTGTCAATATGTGTTTTGATATTCTTTGTCCACGAGTGTACTTTTTGGTGGCTTCTATTGTTAATAAATAATTTTGCTTATTAAGAACATTTATGAGTGATATTTTTAAGGCTTTAACAGTCGCTTTCATTTTTTAGGTCTAAAACTAACGGATAGTTAAAAAAGAACTATGCTCTATTTGGGATCGATTAATTATTACGCATGAAGAATTCTTCTTTACAGTATATACCAATATGCCTCATCCACGTGTTTTTCAAAACCAAGGAAGTTGTAACCAGCTACTGATGGATAAATTATCTTATTATTGTGACAGAGAAGCATATATATATATATATATATATATATATATATATATATATATATATATATATATATATATATATATATATATATATATATATATATATATATATATATATATATATATATATATATATATATATATATATATATATATATAATGAGATGCTTCCAAAATTAAAGGAAGAACAAGCATCTTTTGTATGCGGAGATATTAAACGCATCAATCTAACGAAGGTCGTGTTTTCTTTGTCTATGGTTTTGGGGGAACTCAAAAGATGTTTTGTGGAATATAATCTTCATCCTTACATTCTAAGGGACATATTGTGTTGATTTCCGCCTATACTAGTATTGCTTCTTTGTTGTTACCTGGAGGACATACAACGCATTCTCGATTTGCCTTGTCCGTTCATCCGACGAATACACTACATGTTCTTTTGACTTGAAATATGATCAAGCAGAGGTGTTATGGCGATGTAGGCTAATAATATGGTATGAGACTCCTATGATGAGTAGATTTTGTTTTGAGACTTTAGACAAAAGTATGCGTCATGTTATCAGATGTAGAAGGAATCTTCTGCGTAGAGGGAAGATTGTTGTCTTTGGAGGGGATTTTCTTCAGATTCTTCCTCTCATTTACGGTGGTGGATGGGCAGAGATTTTCATGGCTTCTTTAAATTCTTCTTATCTTTGGAGTCAATGTAAAGTGTTGAGGCATATTAAGAATATGAGGTTACATGCTGGTCTCGGTGGTCGTTCTCTTGACAAGCTCCGGGAATTTTTGGAGTGGGTTCTCAACATATGGGATGGTAAAGACAATGAGATGGGCCTTGTTGAGGCTAAAGTGGAGATACCTAAAGATTTTCTTAGTATTGAATGTGAGATCCTATTAAAAAACTGTAGGGGAGGTTTACGGTGAGCCTTATGATAGAGGCACTGATCTGATGTTCTTCCAAGACCACGCAATTCTTTGTGTGAGGAATGTTAGTGTTGATATCATCAATGATTAAATGTTACCCCAAATGTCAGGCAACTTCCTTTTTCAATGTCTAAATTTTTTAATGTGTATTGTTTTAAATTCTCTAAAAACTTATCGTGTTTATTTCAAGGTGAGGAGCGAACATATCTCAGTGCTGATAGTATCGAGACTTCAGATACAAGTGAAAATGATAGCAAACTATATGTAAAGAATTTCTTAATAGTATTAAGCTATCACGATTGCTGAATCATTTTCTCACGTTAAAAGTCGGTACTCATTTTATGTTACTTAGGAACATTGACCCTAAGGAAGGTTTATGTAACGGAACAAGGATTTAAGTTACCTAGCTAGCTTCCCATGTTATTGAAGCGATGGTCATTACTGGTGATAGAGTTGAATAAAAAATTTCTCCCTAATGTTTGTTTCTCCTCCGGATGCGAGGTTTCCATTTAGAATGAGTCGTAAACAATTTTTGGTGATTATTGCATTCGCGATGACTATTAATAAAAGTCAAGGGTAGTCACTTCAAAAGGGTATTTTATATCTTTCTAAACCGTTTTTTCCACGGCCAACTATATGTTGCACTTTCCATAGTTTGGTCAAGAGCTGGTTTAAAAATTTTGATCATCGACGAAGAAGGGATGCCTCAGAGAACAACAATGAATGTGGTCTATAAAGAAGTATTTCAAAACATTTGACCATACGAGCATGGTTATCCTTTTTGCTTACTGATATCTTTAGTATTTCTCTTTTACTTTGTGTTATTTATCGTTTCTCAATTTTTTTAAAAAGTGGTTAAAAATTACTTTCCATATCAATCAGGAAGATGATATTAAAATGGCAATACTAAATTTGAAATGTTTTATTGATTTTTCTGTTAGGTGGTCTGGTGCATTGCGAGATTTATAATTGACCATCAATGATCCGCTTGCGCCAAATAGTGTGCTTTTGGTTTTGATTTATTTGTTTTGAAAGATGAAATAGTGTTTCAGAATACCTACTACAATGTATTATTCAAGTTAAATTAAAAATGATAAAGTATCAGAATGTGTGTTTTTAAGATCCATTTTTTCAAAAATCGTCATGCTCGTGCATCCGCACGGGCCACCACCTTATATATATATATAGTTTCTTCTAAAGTAAATAATTTATAAAAACACATAATTATTATGATAGATAATTCTATAATATACAAATAACTAAGAACGGGTATTTATGGATCGAGTATGAAAGACGAATAGTTAATAAATAAATGATATCCAATACCCGACATTTATCTGAAATAATAGAAATATGGTTCCTTTACACGATACAGAAGTTAGGGATACTTTTTTCGAGTCAGATACGAGATCAGTCGCGGATTGGAAACAGATAACGAAATTAATATCCAACCCTATAACCAGGTGTAAAACAATCGAGGTGGTACATGTGATACATGCTAAAGTGTTGATGATGTTTGTCTTTCCAAAATTTTGTAGGCTGATTGTACATTCTTATTTAGCTTTTCTTCTTTGGATATTTTCTTTCCATTAAAAATTCGCCTATGAGAAGAATCGTGTTGATCATGGCTATATAGTCAACTTGGATGATGAAGTGTAGGGAGATTTTTTTTTAATCATTCTTGTATCGTTAGTATCTTCTACTTTGTGGTATTTTCGAAAGAAGCAAAGGTTCCTCATAATCCCATGGTTTGTATGAAGATCGTCCATTGCATTTAGTGTTCGTATGACAATGTACTTTCGATGACCGTGAGGCCTTCTGATTGTTAGGTGAAGTCCATTGTTTGGATTTGTTCTAGAAAATCTTATATGAGAAAGCGTATGTTGTTTGTATCGGATCTCCTATTATTTATGTTTGTTTTTCCTATTCTGATTTCCACAACGTTGTATTTATATGCTTAATTTATTTGGTGTGTGTCCTAATGAGTGGATGCTGGTATCGTAATTGTTTATTTTTATGTTAGTTTGGTTGTCCTTTTTCAGTTTTAAATTTTGATGGTGTTATTTAACCATTTATAAAAGGTAAACCATAATCTCGTTAACCCATAATAAAATAAGGAGACTTTTTATGTAGGTATTTTCTTCCGTTCGTTTTCTTATATTCATTATGATATGTGTTTTCACGGAATAAGATTGAGGTGATGATGTTTTCGCTATGGTGGATGATTTATTTGTAACATCCGATTCTCTCTCGTCAGGATTTCTGTGCGTGTTAACTGCACAGCCACCAGCATTCGGTTTTTTCTCGTCAGGATTTCCGGGGGTGCTATTTGCATAACTACTACTCATTCCACCACCACCTCAGAGCATCTATGATCCTCAAAACCGAACGGGTCTTAGTCCTCAAAACCGACGAGATTTACTCCTCAAAACCGAACGGAAATTTAGTCCTCAACACCAATTTGCGATAATTAAATTAAACCAACGAATTCAATAACAAAATCCATCAACCAATCCAACAGTTCAACAATTCCATATAACCAAACAAAGTCTGAAATTCAACTGAAAACTTATTTAAAATAATCCGGCACCCAACGAACACCGGACCCGCCATCATCTTTCTGGCTACTCGTCATACTCACCTGTAAAACAAAAGGGGGGAGACAGGAGAGAGAGGGGTGAGTGATATGGGAATCAATCAGCGAGGGGGTGGATTACTAAACACGCAACACCGCAGAAAAAACTTAGAAGACTTCCTAAGATAGCATATATTTAACCCAAACGTGCACCTATTGTACCACACATCAAACATGGCATACTAAGATGCCTTACACAAAACATCTAGTTCCTATCTCCATAACTTGGCACACCGCTACAGGAACCAAGCCTCCTTCACTTCCACTTAACCGGTATGTAGTGTCCCAGGGATTCCTTTCTTTCTCCAGAGGCGGAATATCTCCATCCATCAATCAGACAATCTCATACAAACATCTTATAACACTAAGGCAATTCTTAGACCTACTCATGTTCATTCAACAGACAAGACTGACTCGACGCTCAAACAAGACTATCAAAGAAGACGAGTTAACTCTATACTAGCAGAGAAAACGTCCAAAACCACCTCTACGAGGGTATAGCTACGGGTTTAGCTCCTCACCTTAGCTTGATGGTGCAGATGACTCGGATGCAGATGACTCAGATGAAGATGAACTTTTGAATCGGCTCCTACTCTTCTTGACCTGAACCAAAAAGGAACCCGAGTTAGTTTTTAAACTGGGACCTGCCTAAATAGAAAACTTTCCTTTTATGGAAACATGTCATAAATGAAAAGTTCCATGAAAGAAAATTTCTAAATTAGAAAACCTTCACAAAATAAAAACTTTCTCGAAAAAAAACTTTCCAAAAAATAGAAACCTTCCAAATTTGAGACTTGCCAGAAATGGAAAGTTTCAATAAATAGAAAGTACGAAATCTGAAATAAGAAAACCTGTGAAAACGCATAAACAACGGAAAACTCAGAAACACAGGTCTACCTCGCAGAAACCCTAACAACGGCGAAAACAGAGAGGGAGACTCTCGTATTCCCACAAACGACGGCTTGGGACGGTGATGCGTGATGATCGACAGCATGAAGGCTCAACCAGAGGCAGCGATTGCTCGGCGTGGGCTTGCGCCGATCGGATGGGCTCGAGAATTGTTGGAAAGACTCAGATCGGCGATGGAGAGACTCAGTTCGAGAGTGGAGGCGGCTTTGGAGCTGGATCCGACGGCAGCGAAGACTCTAGAGGCGTCGACGGCGATCGCGGAGGGTGGAGGAGCAGCGCGACAATCACGCGAGAGGGAGACGACGATCGGATCTAGGGATCTGAGATAAAGAAGGAGGAGCGACGACTCAGGAGGCTCGGCAGCGTCATTCCCAAGGGCGCAGACAACACGCGACACGGCGGAGGCGGCGACTGGACGGTGACGCAACGTGGAGAGGGAGACTGCGGCTCGGATCGCAGAGAGATAGGAGGGGCTCGGCTAGGATTCTCGAGAATCTTGGAAGATTCAAAATGTGTTCCTCGAGGTGATGATGACGTCTTTAAATAGTGTTGAGGCGCCAGATTCCCTAGGGTTTGCAGAGTTTGGCTTAATGGGCTGAGATCGGGGTCGTTACAATTCTCCCCCACTTATATGGGATTCGTCCTCGAATCTTGAATGTTATCTGTTTCCTTTTCGGACTCCCCCGAATAGTTCTAGATAATCCCTCTCCATTTCCCTTTCGACGAGTCAGGTCTCTTCCTGAATATTTCCCCCTTTCCAGCTGACTTTAACCATAGTCAACTCCTTTCCTTGTATTTCCTTTACCTCTCTTGCCAGTATCTCTGCCAGCTAGCTTTGCACTGAGAAGTTGCTATGTAGATTTCGCAGCGGAGTAGGCAGAATGAGTTTGGCTTCTCTGATGAATTTTATCAAAACTAAAACGTGGAAGACGTCGTGAAAATCTGTCAACCCTTGCAGTAGGGCTAACTTGTAGGCAACAACGCCTATCCTCTGGACAACGGGGTACAACCCCATAAATCTTGGCCTTATCTTTTTCTGACATTTTCCTTGCTTCCCTCCTTGAAATTTTCTCATTTTTATTAATACCACATCCCCTACTTTAAATTCCAAGTCTCTCCTGCGGTTATCGGTATAGCTCTTTTGACGATCATGGGCTTCTTTCAACCGTTGCTTTAGCATTTCTACTTGCTGCTCAGTTTCACGAATGATTTTTGGTGCTAGGTCTTAGGTCTTCCCCACTTTGGACCAACACATGGGTGTTCTGCATGGTCTTCCGTACAGGGCTTCATAGGGAGGCATCTCTATACTTGCGTGATAATTGTTGTTATAGGCAAACTCAACCAGCGGCAAATGCTTAATCCAACTACCTCCCCATTCGGGTACACATGCTTTTAACAGGTCTTCCAGAGTCTGGATTTTCCTTTCCAATTGTCCACTTTTTTGAGGGTGATAGATAGTACTGAGGTGAACCTTTTTCCCCATAGCCTTTAGAGATGCCTGCCAAAACATCGAAGTGAATTTGACGTCTCTGTCGGATACAATACTGATTGGTATCCCATGAAACTGGCAGCCCTTTTACAAAATCAATGGTCACCATGTCCTATTTCCGTTCTGGTAATGGCAAGTCCTGGAGTAACCCAGTGGGTACTCAATGTTCTGCTTTTACTAACTAACAGGTCTGACACTGCGAAACCAAGGTAAAGACATCTCTCTTCATTCCGCCCCAATGATAGAGTCTCTTTAAACCCTAGTACATCTCACCGTTCCCTGGGTGAGCCCAAAACATCCAACAGTGAGCTTGCAGCATAATTTCCTTTCTTAGCTCGGAATCGTTTGGTATGCAAGCTCTGCTTCTAAACATGATGGTTCCATTCGTCGCCACGCGGTACCCTACGACCCCCTAATGAACCACGTCCTTAAGTGATTCGTCCTTATCTTGAGCTAGACAGATTCGCCATAGTAGATCAGCTTGGTCCACTGCTTCTAAATTGGTCATACAATCTTTTACGGCGGTCCTACACATCCTGAGACTTGCTACCATTTTACTAATTCCTAAGTCTCCTTTGACTCTGCCACATCTACTCTTCTGCGGCTTAATGCATCGGCTACCTGGTTGCCACCAGGATGGTAAGCAATCTCTAAATCAGAATCTGTCAGAAGTTCAACCCATATGCGCTGCCTTAGATTCAGGTATGGCTGGGTGAAGATGTACTTCAAACTCTTGTGGTCGGTGAAAATCTGAACTTTCTCTCCATACAGATACGCTCTCCAGATTTTGAAAGCAAAGACGACTGCAACCAATTCTAAGTCATACATCGGGTAATTTATCTCGTGAGGTCTCAACTGGCACGAAGCATAGGCAATCACTTTCTTGAACTGCATAAGAACACAACCCAGACCTACTCTTGAAGCATCTGTGTAAACCTGATACGGATTTTCCATCTTCGGTAGTGCTAACACTTGCATCTGAGTCAGGTGATCCTTTAATGCTTTGAAGCTCTTGGAACAATCCTCTGTCCATACAAACTTAATCCCCTTCCCAGTAAGGCGAGTCATTGGCTTGCCAAACTGGCGAGTCCTTGGACAAACTTGCGGTAGTAGCATGCTAGACCCAAGAAACTGCGGACCTCGGTGATACTGGTAAGAGTTGGCCAGCAAGTGATAGTTGCGATCTTTTCGGGATCCATTGTGACTCCAGATCCTGAGACAACATGCCCTAAGAATCATATTTCCTTCTGTCAAAAGCTCCACTTGCTAAGCTTGGCATACGTTTTCTGCTCCCTTAGCGTATCTAGCACTATCCTTAAGTGTTGAGCATTCTCCTCTCGAGTCTTCGAATACACCAGGATGTCGTCAATGAAGAAAATTACGCACTGGTATAAGTGCTTCCAGAAAACATCGTTCATCAACTTCATGAAGGCGACCGGTGCATTTGTCAACCCGAATGACATAACAACGAACTCATAGTGCCCGTACCTGGTACGAAATGCCGTCTTTCGCACATCTTTCTCCGCGATTCAAATCTGATGGTATTTTGATGTCAGATCAATCTTAGAGAACCAAGAAGCCCCTTGTAGCTGGTCTAATAGCTCATCTATCCTCGGCAGCGAGTACTTATTCTTGACGGTGACCTTGTTTAAACCTCTGTAGTCGATACATAACTGGAAACTGCCATCTTTCATTTTCACAAACAGTTAAGCCATCTCGGCAGGCGCCAAGCGATATGGTGCCCGAGATAGAGGGGTCGTCCCTAGTTCAAGCTCGATGGTGAAAGCATGTCCTCTTTCTAGAGGCGTTCTCTTCAACGACTGGAATACATCCTCATAGTATGTGGCTATCGGAATATCCGTGATCTCAACCGATTCACCTTCTTTGGTTACTGAGATTATTGCTATGAAAGTCTCATTTCCTTTCCTTAACAGCTCTTCTGCGCACAACATGGAAATAATTGAGACTCCGGAATTCGTTTTGACTCCTTGGAAGATGGTCTCCCATTTGTCTCCTCAAATCTTTACCTTCGCCTAGCGGCAATCCATATCTACTCCATGGCGGTCAAGCCAATCCATTCCTATGATCACGTCATATCGACCCATCTCCATCTCTATTAGGTTGCTAGCGAACTCCTCTCCTCCGATGATTATTGGGACTCCGACATGAACTCTGGTGGCTCCCATCTTTTCATTACCCACCATTTGAACCCTTCGGTTCTTCGAGACAAACTTGCCTTGGAAATCCCACCTTCTGACCATATGCGGTCTTACAAAGTCGTTCGTAACTCCGGAATAAAACATGGTATAGGCGGCTCCTCCTTCCACCATTATCGACCCTACATGAGGGCGATCCTAGTCATTCTACGAACTTGACTCTCTATTTGACTGACTCGATTCACGATAACACGGAACTTCTACTAATTGAAAAAAGAGGGATTAACAACATACCGACAATGGATTCGACTCCTTCGTAGCCTTCTGCTACGTTGATGGCGGCTTCAGGTTCCTCTTCCTCCACTACTTCTGTGACAAAAACACGAGGAGTTGGAGCTTACTGGCAAGGCTGCTGCTGCGGCGGCGGCAGCAGGGGTAGATTCGGTAGTTCCGGACACTATCTCACCATATGACCTTCTCTTCCACAGCTAAAACACCTCATGGGCTCAAATGGGTTGGCCCTTGGCAGAAATGCTCCTGGCGGATTTCCCACTGGTGGGTTTTTTCTGGGTAGATTCGCTCTGGGTGGATTCAATCCTCCTCTTGGCCTCTCAGGACATTGAGCATGCTTATGGCCCACACGGTTGCAGGGGTAGCATGGAACTCGAGGGTTCAGTTGGGCATTCGCCTGACCAAAGGCGCGGCCAAAATCCCTCTTACAGCCATCCTGCGCACTATCAGCTCTGATCAGGATTGGTCTATTCTTCTTTCTTTCCTCCTTCAACCCTTTTTCCTGATCAGCTGCCTTCACCACCAACTCATCCAGTAATTCATAGCGTACCAACTTGCAACGGTTCTTGAGCTCGATGTTTAGACCATTCATTGACCTTTTGATCAGCTCCTGCTCTTCTAGATAACGACTAGGAAAACGACGGAAACGATTAAACTCTTCTTCAAACTGACGAACAGTCCGCTTGCCTTGCTGGATAGTCAGAAAGTGGTTCTCCACGCTGTCCATTGCCTCGCAGGAAAGTATTTCCTTGTGAAATGAGCTCTGAAGTCTTCCTATGTCAACCCATACTCCCCTCGGGTCTTGGCTACCATGCCTTCCCACCATACTAAAGCTTCTCCCTTCAGATATTGCACTGCCATAACCCGACGATACTCTTCCGGACAGCGGAGATGTTCAGGATTCTGCTCCAGCTTCCTCTTCTAGTTGTCAGTAGCGATAGGAACAGACTTCCCTTTAAACATTTATGTCCCCATCTCTCTCTTTTGCGTGATCAGATCCCAGTAAGATAGTTCATCACGGTAACGGTTTGGCAAAGGTGGCGGAACAAACTGCGGCACTCTGGCAGGCGGTGGGGGCGGCAGAGGTGGAAGGTCTGCAGCTTAGCGGGGTGCTTCTCTAGCCACAATCCTCTAACTCTAAGCTTGCCCTTCACTGGCTCGGTACCTTGCCAACTCTTCTTCTAGGGCAGCGTTGGCAGCAGCTAGCCTAGCAGCTTCAGCTATGGATACCTGAGCAGCTCGCTGAGTAAACGACCTGATAGTTCTCAGAGACGCTCTAGACTCATTGTTCACTTCATGCCCATCTGCGGCAGAACTTTCTCTGACACTTTCCTGAGATCTCTCAACATTGGCAGCGGCAGCAACAACTTCTGCGATGACAGCAGCGCCGACAGTAGTGGGAGCAACTCGGTGTTGGTTACAATTATGTCTTCTTGTGTTAGCCATCTGAAAAAGAAACCCTTTATTAGACTCGCTCCAGACCGAAGAAGGAAGAGGGCTTAGCTATAATGAATACGGTCGACTCTGGTTGTGCAGGTGTTCTCCTTTCTTTTCAAAAATTCCCCTTTCCCGAAAACATTTTGAAAACCATTGAAAACCAATTAGATAACCGATTCCTATTCTATTGCCTCCTAGGTCAGAATCGGTTTGGCAAAACCTAGGCTCTAATACCACTTTGTAACACCTGATTCTCCCTCGTCTGGGTCCCTGCGCGTGTTAACTACACAACCACCAGCACCATGTTTTCCCTCGTCAGTGTCCTCGTGCGTACTATCTCCATAACTACTACTCACTCCACCACCACCTCAGAGCATCTACGGGAACTTAATCCCCAAAACCGAACAAAACTTAGTCCTCAAAACCGACGGGATTTACACCTCAAAACCGATCGGGAACTTAGTCCTCAAAATCGATTTGCAATATTTAAATTAAACCAACGAATTTAATAACAAAATTCATCAACCAATAAAATAGTTCAACAATTCCAAATAACCAAACCAAGTCTAAAATTTAACTAAAACTTATTTAAAATAACCTTTCACCCAACGGAATCGAACATCAGACTCACCATCATCTTTCTGGCTACTCGTTATACTCACCTGCAAAATAAAAGGGGGAGGGACAAGGGAGAGAGGGGTGAGTGACAGGGAAATCACTCAATAAGGGGGGTGGGTTGTTAAACACGCAACATCGCATAAAAGACTTAGAACGCTTCCTAAGGTAGCATACGTTTAACACTAAACATGCACCTATTGTACCACGCATCAAACATGGCATACTAAGATGCCTTACACAAAACCTTTGGCTCCCATCTCCATAACCTGGCGCACCACTACAGGAACTGGGCTTCCTTCACTTCCACTTAACCGATATGTAGGATCCCAGGGATTCCTTTCCTTCTCCAGAGGCGGAACATCTCCACCCATCCATCAGACAATCTCATACAAACATCTTATAACACTAAGGCAATTCTTAGACCTACTTATGCTCATTCAACAGACAGGACTGACTCAATGCTCAAACAGGACTATCAAACAAGACGCGTTAAACCTATACTAGCAGAGAAAATGTCCTAAACCAGTTCTACGTGGGTATACCTACGGGTTTAGCTCCTCACCTTAGCCTGGTGATGCAGATGACTCGGATACGGATGAACTTCATAACCGGCTCCTACTCTTCTTGTCCTGAACCAAAAAGAAACCCGAGTTAGTCCTTAAACTGGGACATGCCTAAAAAGAATACATTCCTTTTATGGAAACCTGCCATAAATGTAAAGTTCCATAGAGAAATTTCTAAATCAGGAAACCCTCCCAAAATAGAAACTTTCCCGAAAATGAAACTTTATATAAATAGAAACCTTCAAAATTTGGGACTTGCCAAAAATGGATGTTTCCATAAATGTAAAGTATGAAATCCGAAACACGAAAACCTACGAAAACGCAGAAACAAAGGAAACGGAACTACGGAAAACTCAGAAACGCGGGTCTACCTCTCGGAAACCCTAACAACGGGGGAAACGGAGAGGGAGACTCTCAGATTCCCGCAAACGGCAACTTGTGATGGCGGCGTGTGATGACTAACAGCATGAAGGCTCAACCGGAGGTGGCGATGTCTCGGTGTGGGCTTGCGACGATCGGGTGGGCTCGGAAATTGTCAGAAAGCATCGGATCAGCGATGGAGAGACTCGGCCCGAGAGTGGAGGCACTTGCGGGGCTGAATCCGACGGCGGCGAAGAATCAAGAGGCGTCGACNCTGGGGGGGGGGGGGGGAAGAGGGATGCGGCAGTCGGGCGAGAGGGAGACAATGATCGGATCTCGGGATCTGAGACAAAGGGGGAGGAGCGACGGCGCAGGAGGCTCAGTGGCACAATTCCCGAGGGTATAGACGATGCGCGATGCTGCGGAGGCGGCGACTGGACGGTTATGCGGTGTGGAGAGGAAGACGGCGGCTCTGATCGTGGAGAGAGAGGAGGGGCTCGGCTAGGGTTCTCAGGAATCTCGCAGGATTCGAGCAGAGCTTCACTTTGGAATTCGAGATACGTTTTCCGAAGTGATGATGACGTCTTTAAATAGTGTTGAGACACAAGATTCCCTAGATATGCGGGTTTTGGCTTCTTGAGCCGAGATCGGAGTCGTTACATTATTATTATGGTTTATTCTTCAAAACGATGTTAGTGTTGCTATCTGGAAGAGTATTTATCATCTCAAACGTAAATTGTGTGTGATGGTTAGATTTATATGTTGTTTCAGTTTTTTGGAATATGCGCAGGTTGTACTATACATACTTTTATTATCACAAAGAGATTGTTATAGTAATAAAAATTTAAAATTCTGTATATACCATATTTCAATTTTATGTGGCTAAATATTTTATATTCTCCGATCATTTTAAACCAGATACATGTCTAGTTAATTTTAAATTGATTTTGAAATATAATTATATTTTTGATGTGGTTTTATAAGCTACAATAATAGACCGTTAAATATTAAACTTAAGAATTTCGCTAGGTTGAAAAATATTATATAAGGATCGAAATATGCAATGAGAACACTATTACTGAGCATCTTCAAAAACAATATTAGTTTCAACTTTAAAACAACATGCTTATGATGCCCCTCAATATCTTGATATTTAATCAGTTTTTAGTTGTATGTCTTTTTAAAAGAAACTGTCTGATACTATATGAATTATTTTCAATTCCTTTTTAGAGCCTTTGAATTTTATAAAACATAATACTTTGTTAATCTTTGATGGACAGCTCTATGATTTATATAACTCTATGTCATAGTTTTAGAGTTGAACATGGGTCCTTATTTTGTGATGAACGCACATCAACCTATTTATAAAATTATTTAAGTCTTCCAAATTTTGTAACCAAATAAATTTATTAACGTATACATTTGCCATTCGGGAAAATTCTCTAATCTGTCATCATGTTTCAGCAGAAGTGAATGATTGTGTGAAGTTACCAGCAACTAGACACGTACAACGCCTAGTTGCCCACGGACGACTAGATTTTCGATAAAGTCTAGTTGCCTATGGGCGACTAGACACGTCCAAAGTCTAGTCGTCTATAGGCGACTAGACACGCCCAAAGTCTAGTCGTCCATAGGCGACTAGACTCTCAACAAATTCTAGTCGTCCATGGACAAGTAGACATGTACAACGTCTAGTCGCCCATAGACGACTAGATACGTAAAACGTCTAGTCGCCTATGGGCGACTAGTCCAATCACCGCAGAGTGAATATGATCATAGGAGGGTCGCAATACTTTCGCGACACCATCTCATCGATAAAAGCATACCAACAAAAGGCTGAGTCAAGTACAAACTGGTCTACGCCACTCGACACCGCAAATGACACTATCGCTTTCTAGGAATACGAAACTATCGGGATCGCCAAACCCCATAACGATCCCCTCATGTTCGACCTCGTCATAAAAGACCTCGAAGTCGTCAGGGTCCTCATCGACACATGAAGTACCGTCGATATCATCTTCCGCGATACCCTCAACAGGATGAACTTCGACTTATCTGAGGTCACATCCGAACCGAAACCACTCAAGGGTTTCTCCGGTACGACGTCAATGACTCTCAGATCGATCAAGCTTCCAGTGACGGCCAAGGAGATCACGAAAGTCGTCGATTTTGTGGTCGTTGACCATCCTGCCATTTATAACATGATCATGGGAACACCATGGATAAACTCCATGAAGGCAGACCCATCGACCTAGCACTTAGGCATTAAATTCTCGTCTCCCAACGGAATCGCCGCAATCTGGGGATGCCAAAACCAGTCACGACTCTGCTTCCTAGCCGAGCATAAGCTAAGACAAGTCGCAATGACGCCCATGGATAAACTCAAACGAATGAAGGCAACTCGGTCGTCAGCCGAAGAAACTTCGGAAAAAGACGTGCCAGAATTGGCAACTCAAGAAACAGCTCAGTCCGAAGGAAACAATCAAACTTCTGAGTCCAACATTCCCGACAAAGCGATACTCTCAACACAAGAGGAAATTGTTGACCCAGCTGTAGTCATCGAGACTGAAACAGCCGTCGCAACTCTACCAAACAAGTAATCACTCGCTGCTCTACGAAACGAGTAATCACTCTCAACAATAAACTGAACTACGAGATGACTTGATCCTCGAAAGAGGTATGTAGGCAACTCCTCGCAAGAAGAGTTCAATTGTCCCCCTTCTCTAAAAAAGGGGGAGTGGGTATACAGATACTCGTATACTCCCAAACTTCAAAATATTTGTGTTCTCAAACCCGATATTGTTTTTAGAAAACTGCATCAACAATAGAAAAACGCAATACAATTCCCAAAAGTCGCGGATCGACCCATTTTATTGCAATAATACTTCATAATGCAAATTATGTTACGACTATACCGGCAACCTAAGCTCGCCAAAAATGCCCCAGCAAGCATTTCAAGCCCGTAAACATTTTAAGCGCGAAACACGGCGTACGAAAGAAAAATCAATCTTAGGCATCGTGAGACATCGCAGACGCTTGAAGAACCGTTTTTCGACAACACACCTTCCTCGATAAAAACATTATCTAGGAAGACCAAACAAACATATGCACTAAACACATCCTTAAACATGTATCCTTCGCGAAGACTCACAAAAGGTAATATCTACCGATAAGTTTGTTGCTGATCACAACAAACTCTGAACGTCCTATTCAGACTAAGCCATCTTATAGAGATAGCTCTCATACACCCGACTAGGATAATAGCACGCTATAAAAGAAATCTGAAATTTTGGTCAGCACTTCCAAACGACTTCGAAATTGTCTTCGGAGAGAAGCTCGGTTGCCGATTGTTGCAAGTCATATAAGCCAAGAACATATCGCATATTTCAATATCAAGACGAAACCAGGTCAAAATCACGAACAGGAAACAGAGAGTAAACCTAGGTCTTGCCCTAAAAGAAGCACACTGGTCTCGAACATCTCAAAACATAATATCTAACCAATACGAGATCTCACAACTTGTCTCTTTGTCTACATTCGCATATTTACAAGAATCCGAAAGACAAAGTCTCTCGAAAACTCGCACCCGAAATAAACAACGAATATAGAGATCCTTCATGGAATGGATATGAGACGACAACTCATAATCTGTCTCCACGGATGCAACACTACTCATACACTATCAAAGCGAAATAAAAACACTGTTCATTAATACGAAACCGCAAAGCGGCGGGTGATTCATAGCCACATACGACTAGTCCCGAAACATAAAAAAGGCCATATCTGACCAGAACAAACCATAACAAAGACAAACGTCCCAAACGGGACTGCAACCTCACTCATCATCTACAGGTAGGACTGCGTCCTCACCTATTACATCACCAGAACTCGGAGCCACGTCATCTCCTCCCCCCTGAACAGCGTCACGAAGCTCGGAGCCACGTCATCTTCTCCTTAAGAAACAAGCTCTCCGTCTTCTCGAGATCTCTCTCGAGCTCGCCAATCCGAGTTTCCAACCGAGGTAACTCAAGGGAATGAGCATCCTCAATAACCTCCAACTTCTTCTCAAACTGCAATGACTTTTCCTTCGATTCAGCAAGCTCTTTCTTAAGATGCTCGACCTCCGACCTGCAGTCGTTAAGCATCCCATCGATCAAAGATATAAACAGCGTGAAATAGAGAGTAAGAAAAAGAAATCTAAACAAGAAAAAGAGCCGCTAAACGAACCTTGGTACGATGTTGCGACCTCGCACCCATGCCAGAAGCTCTTAGGGGCGAAGGTCCGACCTCGACCCCTCTAACGCACCGTTTTTTCCTAGTCGTATCTATGTTGGCGCAGGCCAACTTGCGCCTCTCCAAGGCAACGGCAGGAGTGGCGTCGGAAGCACGTAAGCCCAAGACGATCTCTCGCTTGGTTGGTGGAGGAGGCATCGATTCGGGCCCCTGCTCTGAAACATCAACAGGAACAGGAGTCATCGAAGAACTTGTCGGCTGAATCGTCCCATCTTCTAGAACGATCAGAGAAGAAGATGGCAGCGTGGATGCGAGAACCAACGACGCGGTCGGGATTGAAGAACCCACCGGAGCAGCACTAGCAATGTCCCCCACCTCGATGTCGCGACGAGACATATCCTCTCGGAAATCAAGGTGTTAGGCCACGTCCGTCGGGATATCCACACAATTCGGAGAACTCTAGGAGTTCCACGGAAGGGCACCTCCCACCTCAACGCCATTGTCTTTCGGTCCATCACAAGAGGAAGTCATGTTGGCTCGAAAATGAGAAAGCGAGTCAAATATTTATAAGGATTTCTCCGCAGTAAAATAAAACACGTCTTTGCAATCATCTTGGCCATAGATTCCGATCAAAACACACACCACTCGCCCACAAGAGTCGCAATCGAAACTTGCGAGCTGGGGGGTTAACTGCTGGGGTCAAAAATGGTAACATCAAAATCAACGCCCAAAACTTCCGAATAACTTCCAAAAGATCTCGAGATACGAGTTTTGGGCGATAAGTAATCACTGTAAACATTAGATAATCGCATCACTTCAGAAACACGAGCAAGGTCTAGTCGCCCACGGGCGACTAGACTCATCACAAAGTCTAGTCGCCCTTGGGCGACTAGACACATACAACATCTAGTCGTCCATGGGTAAGTAGACTCATCGCAAAGCCCAGTCGCCCATGGGCGACTCGACTCTCGACAAAGTCTAATCGCCCATGGGCGACTAGACACGTAAAACGTCTAGTCGCCAATGGGCGACTAGAATCTCGACAAAGTCTAGTCGTCCATGGGCGACTAGACACGTAAAACGTCTAGTCACCCATGGGCAACTAGACTCTCGGAACAGTCTATTCGCCCATGGGCGACTAGACACGTACAACGTCTGGTCGCCCATGGGCGACTAGACACATAAAACGTCTAGTCGCCCATGGGCAACTACACTGGGAAATGTCTAGTCGTCCATGGGTGACTAGACACGTACAATGTCTAGTCGACCATGGGCGACTAGACTCTCGTAGAGTCATGGGCGACTAGACTCTTGCAAAGTCTAGTCGCCTATGGGCGACTAGACATGGACAATCTCTAATCGCCGATGGGCGACTAGACTCTAGAAAAAGTCTAGTCGCCCATCGGCGACTAGACTCTTGGAAAAGTCTAGTCCCCCATGGGCGACTAGTCACGTACAACATCTAGTCGCCCATGGGCAACTAGATTGTCGGTAAAGTCTAGACACGTACAACGTCTAGTCGCCCATGGGCGACTAGACTCTCGGCAAAGTCTAATCGGCCATGGGCGACTAGACACGTGTAATGTCTAGTCACCCATAGGCAACTACACCTTGGGAAAAGTCTAGTCGTCTAGGGGTGACTAGACACATACAACGTCTAGTCGCCGATGGGCGACTAGACTCTCTGCAAAGTCTAGTTACCCATGGGCGACTACACACGTACGTCTAGTCGCCCATGGCCGACTAGATTCTCGGCAAAGTCGAGTCGCCCATGGGCGACTAGATACGTACAATGTCTAGTTGCCTACGATTGACTGGACCATGTCCTCTTGATCATCTTCTCTTTCGAATCTCGGTTTGACTGTCTCTTATTTCCTCTTGATTGGAGTTTCCGTTAAAGTTTTGCGACAATAATCGTAAAGACTTGTTCTTTTCGTAAAAACTTCATATCAATCATATAAAACGATAAAGATTAATTTGAACAACGATATTATCTTAGCTATATGATTGGTCTTATCGTTTTGCGAAACCATCTCTACGTAAACGTGCGAAGAACGATTTCTCTGAAAGGAATAGTAAAAATCACTTAGTCGCAAAACGGTCCAAGAAAGCCCAAAATGCGATAAAAGTCCATTTACGATTACAGACGAGAATGGGGCCAACTACGTCAACTATTTACCCAAGCTTCGCTAAAGATAGATGGAAAATGCGATAAAGTCAAGTTCATAAACAGAAAATCGAGAAGATAAGAAATATTCTCGAAAAATGAATATTCTCGTGGAATGATATACTCGAATCTAGGACAACAAAGGAAATTAGGCTGACCTACGAAGGCATATATAAGAGAGGTCGAGGAGAAAGACGAGGGACACACAGAAACTTCTTCACAATTAACACTCAGAGCAATTAGGTTTATTTTCGTTGAGGTTCATCTCAACTAGGTTTACAAGTCTTACGCTGTTAGAACTAGGATACTCGCCAACAGCTCTCGCGGCCATGGCTTATCACCTGTTGTAATGCTCAACGTTGATTCGGAATAAGATCTCTATTGCTCTACTTTGATTTTCGATTCTCTTTTACTTTTGATTTTGTCGTCTTATATTTCGTACTTTGATTTATCGTTGTTTAGTTTAGCAGAAATCCGGGACCTCAAAGAAAGTTAGGGTTCCTTGGCTTTCATTCGATTACGAAAATCGACAGTGCGAATTTTGGTTCCCACAGTCGTAGACGCCAAGACTATTAGTCGTTTCTCTACATTTGGGTTCTTGTTGCCCTTAAACACAAGTCACCATCTCTCACAGCATCGACAACTTTAGCATTTTTTTAAACTCTCAAGATAGAAGGTCCATTTTCTCCCAGAAGTGATATTAAAGGACCTAAGTTCTTCCAAGTATCAAAGAAGAAGTAAGCAGCTTTACCATTCCTTATTTGCATCTCATAAGAGATATTTGAGCATGCTTCAATCTCAATAAAGTTTTGATGTTCCAAGAGAAGTTTTGATGGCCCTTGGAAGCAACATGCAAATTTTCATATAGCTTTAAACCTCTTCTTTCATATACCAACTTGTAATTTTGATATTAACTTTAGAAAGATTTCGACTCGTTTTTGAAGTTAGTATTCATAAAGAATATTTACTTGATTTTCTTAAAGAACATTTTATTAAGGTCTGATTTGAACAGAGCAATTACAAATTCACGATGAAAACACAAATCTAACACCTATATTTGTTCATATTTATCAAGAAGCTTGTAACAGTCAAGGCGTTCGAAATGACAGCATCAGAGGCTTTTAACACTTTGGTCATCAAGATACGAACATGCAAAAGCAGCTCAATTAGAATCTAGTGGTAAGAAAAACATAACAGAGTAAAATACGTCTTAGATCAATTGTTCTTGACTTAATTTCATATTTGATGCAGCACAGCTAGTGCTAGAAGCTGAATTGGAGCTCAGCTCAAGTGA
>OVAN01000947.1:0-47400 GCA_900406275.1 Anastatica hierochuntica | reverse complement strand
ACACATACTAAATGATGCTAAAAATGCGTTAAATTATGAACACATCAACAGTTTGACCCCAACAAGTTCCGCCTACCAAGTCACCTTCACTACAAATGANACCCCAACAAGTTCCGCCTACCAAGTCACCTTCACTACAAATGAAGCATACTACAAGGAGAACCAAGACTTCATAGGCTATTTGAACCACACCAACCCCAAGAAGAGAGACACCACGACGTGTATGGACATTCACTCCTCGGCCAATTTCATACACCACCACATCTTAGGACACCATATGAGAACAACTTGGAAATGGAACTAAGAAAGCACGCCGAGGTCATAAAAAAGCAAGGCAATATGCTCTCGCGATTAATGAGGAGTTTCAAAAGAAGTGCGAGGTACAACAAATGTTCTACCTCAAGCGAGAGTGAGGAAGATATTCAACAATACCATTGGCGCGATATGAACTTGTTTCCGGGAAGCTATTCCTTGTTTGCTTCCCAAGCAGGCAAGCCGTGCATATCTCCTTTTCGACGTTTAACTTAGGTAACCCAATGACCATTTCCTTTTCCACTATCGACCTCATAGAGTTTACTCCAATATTTCCTAACCTTGCATGGCATATTGGGGAATCTCTTGTCGATGCAAGATGTAGACACTTGGTATCAATGGTTTCCATGTATACTTTGTATAGCCGATTTCGTGATCGAATGGTTTTTGTGATCAAATTTCCCCTTTGTTGTGTAAAGTGAGATAGTTTTCTCGCATCCGTACATCACAACCTATCCCTGTAGCTTATCTAAGGTTGATAATGTTACTTTTAATGTCTGATATAAAGTAAACATCCGTTAAGGTTTTCCTTGCTCCATTTCTACAAGCAAACAAAATCGAGCCTTTCCCTTTTATGTCCACGCGAGAGTCGTCTCCAAACCTTACTTTTCCCATAATAAATTCATCGATTGTATTAAAGAAGCCACGTCTCCCCATCATGTGATGACTTACCCTATTGTCCAAATACCAGATATTGTCTCCGTCCGTAGATGCTTTAAAATCTTTAGGTTTGATATTTTGTTCATTAAGATAGACGACTTCATTTACCATTAATTCCTCGGATTCTTGTGTCTCATCTTCTTTGGTTTCATAAGCCTCTTGAAGCTTAAGCAAACGGTCGGAATAGTTCAAGGCATAATGACCAAGTTGGTCACACCTGTAGCAAGTGATCTTCGACAAGTCTCTCTCCGAATTGTTCCTTCCGCGTCCTCTTTCTCTAGGAACAAATCTTCCCCTCTTCCTCTGCCTCGGTAAACTCCATTACCATAATAGTTAGATTGATTCGAAGGTCGGGTCTCTATATTCGCATACATGAGATTGTTCTGATTTTCGCTAATCTCTTCTTCTTCTCCAGAGGTTCGCTCTTCGTAGGTCTTGAGATGCCTTAGATTATCTTCAAAATATGTAGCTTTGAGATCTAAAACATGTTCTAAAGAGCCAACTATGTGGATATACTTTCTTCGCGAGATAATTTTTAAGAACTTCTTAACTAGTTTCGGGTCTCCATTGGTTTCTCCTAATTCTGCGGATTTAGAGGAAATTTTAGAAAGTCTTCCTACAAAATTAACAATGGATTCAATTTTTCTCATCTTAATCCAATCGAACTCAGCCATTAGTGTTTGCAGTCTAGCTTCGCGAACCCTCTCGGCTCCCATGTGTCTAGCTCTGATGGCTTCCCATACCGCTTTTTCCGTGGCTAGTTCTACCACTTGGAGAATGAGAGCTTTGGGTATAAACTGGAAAAGCAGAGCAGTTGCCATGTCACTTTTATCAGTATCGTTTACATACTTCTCGATGACCTCCCAAACATGATGAACCTTGAGAAGAACCTTCATCCTAATTGCCCAAACCGTATAATCTGTTTGATTCAACATGGGATAAGTGATCAATGATGGTCCTTCCTCTTTCAGTTTGGTTGTTTGATTCGTGGTTGTTGTGATATCTTCCATGACTCACGATTTAGGTCTCTATGTTTTGTTTTTTTTTCAATTTCAAAACAAGTAAAGAAAAAATGTTAATCATTATGCTTCTTATTCTCTTTCTCTTTCTCAGGTGCTCTATTTTTTTTTTTTAAATATTTTTTTTTATCAAAACAAAGATGTCGAACGTAGGCTCTTAGAGGAAAAGAGAACTCTCTTGATCAAGGTTGTTTGATTCAAATATTTAGCTCTGATACTAAATATTGAATTCGACAACCACAAAAGAAATCAACTTAAAGAATAACTCTCTTCTTATTGAAACTCAAGATCAAAGAACTCTTTCACAAAAGACTCTAAAGCTCTAATATTCTCTCAAAACTCACGTGCCCTCTCATGACTCGATTATCACAAATTTATAGGAAATACAAATCCTAGACTAATTAGGAAAACCCATTCTTTGTTTTAGATAACTCTTAAAACAAACCTAATAACATTAGGATTCAGATTCTAGCTAACTTGCACTCCAAGTTAACTAGTTAGCTTATTCTTCAAGCTTCTTCAACAAGAAGCTTCAACCTCGTTGGTCTTAAGTTAACTAGTTATGCCTAGTCTTTTTAGAGCCTTTATCACATGAGAATTCATCTCCATTTGAGAAAACCTATAACAAAATAAAATGAAATAAATTTTTATATCAATAATACTATAACACCGTCTCATCCTCCCTCCAGAACGGCATAACCCTAATCCTAACTTGTAACCCAAGTAACTCAACAAATCCATAAATAAACCATTAATACTCAAAAACCACGTCCAATAACTAATAATCTAAAAACTGAAACCAACCGAATCAAAAATCCGATAAAATAATATCTAAAAAATAAATAAAACTCCGAAAAGGAAGGGGTGAGCAACTTGGGAGTCACTCAGTGAGGTGGGGAATGCTAGGGGAACCATAAGTCCGCAGACCTGGAGTAAACAATTCAACCACGCAATATTGTCCTAGAACAAGCAGCAAACATGACACCTATAGCGCCTAGACATAGCAATGAATGGTTCTATCTTGTGAATTCAGTTATCACTCACAGCTCTAGAAGAGGCTTCCTTAGCATGGAATAAGTGACCATACATACCGCCGCCGTGGATGCTTTATCGATCTTAGGGCTACAGAAAACAGATCGACTTGTTGTCCGCACCCTCCGCACACATGACCCCGGGATTCAGCAGCCCAACTCTGTACCCCCTGCAAGGTCCTAGGCTAGACCCCAACGTGCAAGAACTTCACCTCTGCCCCGTTGTGCCTACCTCACCACATATACTACTAATATACCATATATATTGCAACCTAGCAAACAACACATGAGTCCAAAAATTGGGATAACATTTATTACCCTAAGTCAAATTTAGCAATAAAGATAACAATTAGACTCCAAACAGACTCAAACAACCAAACAACACTTGTTCCGGTGCTAAACTACGCGAGAAAGAGCAAAAAAGGAAAGCATGAGGACTATATGGGTCTAACGCTCACCTTTGCCACAAGTCTTAACTCTCGTCTTGACCGGCTGATGATCAACCTCCAGAAAGAAAAAGATGGACCAGGAAACCCGAGTTAGACCTCACCCGGGAACTTGCCAAAAAGGAAAATATGCCTGAAAATGAAGCTTTCCTAAAATGGAAGCTACCAAATATGGAAACCTGCTATATTTGGAAACTGTCCAAAAGGAAACTCGGCACCAGGGGAAAAACATAACGAAAAATGTGAAAAGCTTAGGAAAAGAACCTAGATTGGCAAAATCAGGACGAACCTCTTAAATCGGACCAAACCGGCTGAGGCCAACGACCTAGCAGTTCCTAACCGGTCGAACCTACTAACTAACCTAACCTGGGACTAGAAAAAAAGAATATAAAATAAAGGAAAAGATAAACTTACCAGAAAGAGCGTTGGATCTTTTCGGGGCTTTTCGGAAAACCGCCCGGTACTCGCCAAAAAGAATTAGGCAATTTCACAGAAAAATCCCGGGAAAATAAAACTCCGCCAGAGGCAGTTGATGTCTACATAATTTCATACATATTTAGATGCATTTTATCTTAGTTTCATCCCCTTTTAGGTTGTATATATTGCGTTTTAGCATTATAATCCATATAGATTTGGTCTAGATTATATTTTTAGAATTAGTTGCATATGCATACATTTTCTTGCATTTGTAGGTTTTATTTTTGGAGTGGATTAATGGAGGTTATAGGGTTGGATTCAAGGTAGATATGGAGCTAAGAAATCATGGAAATCAAGCATTAAATGCATTCAGAATAGATGGAGGAATGGAGCTATCAAAGGATCAAAAAAGAAGACCCAAACTGCAAATGCAAGTGGCAATCGACCTGCCTGGTCGATAGTGGTATGTGCAGGGTCGATACCGCATGCACTCGTAGAATTGCTGCCAAATGCATGCTACTATCGACCAGCCTAGTCGATAGGTGCATGCACCAAGTCGATATTGGCATGCACAAACGGGAAAAATTGCTTTTGAGGCAACTTCTCTTCTTTCCTTTAGTATAAATAGCTTCCTATTTGTTCCAAGAACATATCTTTGATACCTTTGAACCTCTCTTACAACTTTTCTCATACTTATCAAGATCTAAAGACTTGTAATAAATATTTTGGTTTTTTTATTTAGATTTGTGTTTCTCTTCTTCATCTCTTTCTTTTATATCTAAACTAAGAGCATGGAAGCTCAAAGCCCAAACCCTTGTATTTGAATTTCCATGACACTTAGTGAGTAGATCCCTCTTGAATCTTGAGATGTAGTAGGTTAGGATTAGATCTAGGTTGTGATGGATGATTAGGCTAGATTTTGGCATAAATTTCTAACTAGGTTTTGTTTAGTTCTTTAAATTCCATTGCTTGCTCATTGACGCCTAGAAAATGTTCGATGAAATTTTTGAGAGAACAAACCTATGTCTTTCACTCGGGCCCATGAGAGTGGATGTTACCTAGATGTTAGATGCCTAAAAGGGTTTGTAGATCACTATCGCATACATGTTTAGATAGGCAATAAGCGAGAGTTGAGCCTTGTAATGTGTATAGGTGAATTGATCTTCACCATGAGAGTGGGTAGATCGACAAAGGGGGGATCCTTGGCCTAGAAAAAGTTTCAATGCTCTAATAAAACCTTAGCGAAGTCCATCACAAGTCTAGATTGAGCTCTAACAAATTGCTACTATGTCAAGATTGTATCTTTATCATATTTTACTTTCAAAGCTTGTTCCTTTCTTGTCTTTTACTCTTGCTTGCTTATTTCTTGTTTTTATTTATGTTCTTTGATTATATTTGCCTTTACTTTTGATAGATTTAGTGGAGACTAGTTACAATCCCATCTAAGTCGACCCTCCTAGACTAGAATTCTTAGTGCATTCTCCTTGTTTAGGTTCTTCTAGATAAGCCTCTAAATCCTTGCACAATACCTTAAGTACTACAACTCGACCCAGTTCTCTTGCGGGATTGTTGAGTAGGCTTAGGTTTTATAAATGTAAGTTTTCTTGTTGCGCCCTTCAATTGGGCTGACGTCAAGTTTTGGTATCGTTACCGTTGGATTTAGGTTTTAGCTAGGATCTTCAAAGAGATTTCTAGAAATCAAGGACTAGGATTTAATTTTATTGCTTATTTCATCAAAGTTTCTAACTTTCTTATGTTGATTTTCTTTGAATTATGAAGATACATGATAACCACGTCTAGAAGTGAGTGAGATACAAGACTTCTTGACATTGACGCAACTCACATTGAAAGGTAAAACTCAAGAAAAAGGAGAGCTAGAGAGAGACAAGCCCATCTACTAAGGTTGGGTATGAATAACAAAATTAAAGAAGAGAATCCTCCACCTATCGAGAATCAACAACAAGGACGAGTTCCACCACCACCTCATGGGATGTTCATTGGTCAAGAGAACCAAGAGCACCGTCCATTCCACCACCCTAGACAAGAACCAAGGATTGGAGAAGGTGATGAGCCATTCACTAATACCGAAATAATGGGGATAAGGACCCCACCAATCCGCAACAATAACTTTCAGATCAAGTCAAGCTTGATCAACTTGGTTCAAAATGCTTTATTATTTGGTCTACCATTGGAGAATCCTCTTGAGCATTTGGATAACTTCGAAAGGTTATGCGGGACGATGAAAATAAACGTAGTGGCGGAGGACATCACCAAGTTGACTTTGTTACCATTCTCTTTAGGAGACAAAGCATCACAATGGGAGAAGAGCGTTGTGATTTCTACAATCACAACATGGGACGAATGCAAAAAGAGGTTTTTGGCTAAGTTCTTGTCACCCTAAAGGGCGGTGAAAATAAGGAATGAGATCTCTACCTTCAAACAAGGAGGAATGGAGTCACTTTATGAAGCTTGGGATCACTTCAGTGGATACATAAGAATTTGCCCTCATCACGATATCACCAAAGACAACCTACTTTAAATCTTTCATGGAGGGATCCATGAGAAGTATCGTCTAGCTTTGAACATCGCTTCTATGGGAAGCTTTGCTAGTTTCTTCGCCGATCAAGAAGATAAACTCATTGAGAATTTAGCCCAAAGTGACAATTGTGATGGAGATGACAATGATAAAACAATTTGGAGCACGATATCAAAGGATGACAAGATCAAAGATCTTAGTGCCAAGGTCGGTAGGCTCATTCTCCAAACAAAGAGAAGTGTTCACTTTGTTGAAACCAAATTTGACGGAGGATAAGAGAGTGAGAATCAAGAAGAAGTGAGCTACATCCAAGGAGGGTACTACCAAAAACCCTTCAAGCCTATCCACCCAAGACTAACCAACAAGGGTACCAATTCTAACCCAAAACAAGGCTTCTACCAAAAGCCTCAACAAGCCGGTCATACAAAAGAGGAAGATAATCCTGTTATGCTCAAGAAGCTAGTGGAAGGAAAAATGAGTCTAAGGCCGAGCTTAACAAGAGGTTTGAAGAGATGAATACCAAGGTGGAAGCCATGTGCCGAGACATAAACAACAAGCATGAAGCTCTTGCTTCACATGTAAAGGTAATTGACTCTCAAATTCAACAAGTGATTGTGGACCAAAAGTGAAAGGTCGTAGTTAGAGACAAAGGATGATCAAGCAAAGATTTTGGCAATGCCTTCTTAGAAGAAATCGACAACCACTCTCAACCATGGGACGATATTGTTTTCACTCTTGAAGATGAGAAAATTATTGACAATTTTGAGAATCTGTTTTTGAATCCCCTTGATGAGGTTGTTGATTGCTTGGATGTTGAAATGGTTGGAAACCCGCTTGAAAAGGAAAGTCATGCCAAATTTGACCTTGATATTGATGGAAAAAGCGCTTCAATTGGAAAGGAGCTTGAAAAGAAGGACACTCCTTTGGCTAAAGGAGATGTCAACTTTGAATAGAAGAAGAAAAAGCCTTGAATTGATTATAAGGCTACTAAAGAGGAAAGAGTTGAGGAAGCTAAGAAGAATGAAAGCTTCAAGGAAGAAAAAGACCTCAATGTCTCAAGGAAAGAGACATTTGAGAAAAAGGACGAGGATCCAAGGCTTCCTAGTGTCACATTCAATGAAGAGGATATAAACGAAGAAGAATTTACTATCTTGGACTATTCTTTCATCAAGTACCATCTACCTTACCCTCGGTGGTACAAGAAAGAAATCTTGGGACTACTCTACCGGAAGATGAAGCGGGAAGGCGACTTAGACATTAAGCAAGAATGGTATGAGAAATCCAAAACCGATGAAATATCCAAAGAGAAGCTTGAGAAGAAATTGGGTATAATAGAGAGGGTAGAAAAGGTACTACAAGCTAATAGTATCTCAATTTTACGTAGAAGAAGGGAAATTCTTAAGGAAGAGCAATGATGAAGGAGGATTTGTTATATCTTGTGCTCTAAAAGGCTCCCTATTTGAGGATGCATTAGCGGACACCGGAGCTAGCTTGAATGTGATCTCCCTAGATCGTGTGAAGGAACTTGGTTTAGAAATAGAAATCAAAGAAGGAGCTAATCCCATACTTTTGGGAGATGCGACAAGGAAAGTCCCAATGGGAAGATTGTAAGATGTGAAGCTAAGGGTGGGGAACACCTTTGTGGAGAGCAACTTTGTTGTTATGGATAACAAATCCAATCAAGCTAAATTTCGAATCATACTTGGGACTCCCTTCTTGTTGACCATGGGTCCTATAGTTAATTTCGAAGCCAAAAGGATGACTTTGAAATATGTTGACAAAGGAGAATCCTATCCTATGCTAGCCCTCGATAGAGAAATTTGATATTGTGGTACTATGTGCTAAGGGAAGGCAAGAGAGATGCTTGCAACTCACAAGAAGAAGGTAGCTAATGAAGAGGGGATGCCAACATTTGCTTCTTCAAGCTTCATGAGTAGCTACAATCCAAATGTCTACAAGGGGAAAGAGGTTGAGAATTTCAAAAAAATCAAGGCATGGGCAACAAGGAAATCTCTAAGAGGATAAAACTTTGAAGAGATGGTCCTCCACTTCACTCACAAAAAGAGAAAAAGAATGGTCAAGCTAAAGACCTTAAACAAGCGCAGTTGAGAGGCAATCTCATGAGTATCCTTTGTACATATTCCTTTTCAGCTTTAAATTTTGAGTCTTTTAAAATTCAATAATGATGGTATGTCTTGGAACAATCTTGTTTCAAAGTCATTCTTTTGCTCAAGCTTAGGTGCCAAAGGAAATCATCCAAGCCAAGGATCAAGAACCACAAAGGAGTTTGGCGACTACACTTTTTAAAAGTTACTATGACTTAATTCTAAGAACACTCTTTGTGTCAAGGTAAGTTCTCTAAAATTCGAGCTATGCATTTGCATTTCACCGTTTTTTAAAGATTTTAAATAGTAATTTTGCAAAAGATTGATTTGAGAAAACTTAATCATTTTTTATCCAATTTCAAACCTTTTGTCCTAATTTTCACAAATTCAAGAAAGAATTTTACCCTAAATTTTTAAAAATTTTCAAATTTTGGGTTATTTTGCAAAAGTTTTCAAGGAAATCAAGTATTTTAGAAACCTAGGGATCAATTTTCAAATAACTTTTTATACTTTTACTCTTAACCACTACTTTTCGTTCTCACTCTTCTCTCTCTTTCTCACCACCATCGACATTCATCCTTATCACTTTGCTAAAGAAAGGTTTTGATCTAAATAGATAATTTGTGAGAAAGCTAAAGAAATTTTGGTTCTTCTTAAGTGCATTCTAACTCCTATCAATATTCCACTCTTGAAAAGCATCAAGAACAAGGTATGAAACTAAAAAAACCTTCACCTTTATTCTCTTGAGTTTTCGATTTCTTTGAACAAAGGTGTTTGGTGATGTTTTGTGGTTTATTAGAGATGGAGAAGCTTAGTTGTTAGTGTTTTATGAACTTGAAGCACCTAAAAGCAACTAGTGTTTTTGAATTCAATTTTGGAAAAACTCTGATTTTGTGGTTGATATGTGTGATTGGTGTTAAAGGAGCATAGTTTCATGAGTCACTTTCTAAATTTGGACATTCTTAAGTGTGTTCTTCACCTTGAAATTTTTGATCATATAGGAATTTCTTTGAGAAAGTTGATTTTTGAATTCTATTTAGTGTAAGGTGTTGATTATTGAATGCTTGGTTTGCTTGTGCATAATTAGAATTTTGTACTTTGAGTTTGGTCCATCATTATGAATTTAGACATATTGTATTAAGTGCACATCATGTCTAAACTTAGAAATGTTCGTGAAATGATATTAGATGGGTTTTGAACTTGGTAGTTAAGTAAGCATCCACATGATTCTAAGTTTGGAAAGTGCGAAAATCAAATGCATATTCGTGTGTGGAAATTCCTATGGCCGAAATTCATATCACTTTGAATTTCGACATTCTGGTTTCTCATGAGTGTATCGCATTTAGAATCATGAATAAGCCTAGGGAATTTGCTAAGAACCGGAACACTCTTCTTCATGATCAAATCATTTATATAACAGTCCAAATCTAAATCCTTTAGCTTCTTTGTTTGCTCTTTAAATTTTGAACTTACTTTACCTATACTTTTAAGTGTAGGTACCAAACAAGAATGGCACCACCACAACCCGCTATGCGAGTTTCTTACCAATCATGGCCGATCGAAGAGCGAAATATCTACTTACATCTCCAAAAGCATTCCAAAATAGAAGCAACACTGTTGGTTGATGATAATTTGTTGAGAGACATGGATATTCATGACCACGTGCGAGCATTGCTAAAAAGAATGCATCTTGAAAGTTATTTTTCGGAATGCCCCATCCATTTTACACTCAACAAACACTTCAATTTCTATCTATGTTGCACTTTAAACAAGGACATGGAGACTTAGGACATGGTTTTGGGTACATTGCCTTTAGGATATAATATGACGAATACAAGATCTCAATACGAGAAGTTTGTGAGGTCTACGGGTTTGACCCATCAAAGAATGGAGCCAGTTTTGAGGATGGTTTAGATTTGAGCAACCTTTGGAAAAGAATTGCCTTCGGAGAATCCATGGAGAGCTCGACCACAATAACAAAGATTTGAAACCCAAGAATCGATATACAATGGAGTTTGTGGCCAACACCTTCCTTGCTATGGGAAACCCCAAGATTATGAATGAGCTTGCTATGAAGTTTCTTTTCCAAGGTTTGAAGAGGTATTTAAAGGACCAAAATGGAGAGAGATGGGTAGATTACTTGGGCGACAACACTAACCTTGGTCTCATGTGCGTAAGTATTTTCCTTAATCATGTGGAGGAAACGAGGAGAACAAATCATCCTGTCACAAGGATTGTATGCATGCTCACTCCATTGTTTTACTACCTTGGAATTGAACTTTATGAATGGGAAGGTGAAGTTGGCGAAGAAGGAAGAAGGACCGAAAATCGCCAAGAGGGAGATGCAATGGACATGGTTTACTTAGTGGAAAGGAAATTCATTTTTGGCTATGGTCCTAGAGATGTAGTGATCTACTTGTTCATGGATGAACAAAGAAGATGTAGGTCTTGTAACCTTCCCATGTTGGAATCAGAGCATACATCGGGTACAATGAACAAGGACATTGACTTTCACGTATTGAGCCATCTTTTCTACAAGCAAACCACTCTACAAGGAGAACCAAGACTTCATAGACTATTCGAAAAAAGCCAACCCCAAGGAGAGAGACATTAAGACATATTTCACCGTTCACTTCGCGACCAATTTCGGACACCACCACATCTAAGGACACCATATGAGCAATGCTTGCAGATTGAACTAATAAGGCACACCAAGGTCATAAGAAAACAAGAAAATATTCTCACGCGACTATCGAGGTGCTTCAAAAGAAGTGCAAGGCAAAACAAATATGCAACCTCAAGCGAGAGTGATGAAGATATTCGAGAATGTCCAAGGTGTAATTTCGAAAACAAAGACAATCCATAGCTCATCCGCCATTGGTGGTCCGTGAACAACATGAGTAAGAGATGAACTCACTGAGGACTTTGTTTCAAGAGCCACCACTAAGGAGAAATGGGAAAGACCTCGTCGGCCCTTCATCACGACCAAGGAGGTCCGCGCGCAGCAACAATGTGCCTGACTTCTCCATTGAATCTACTCAAACTCATACACTTGAGTGTTACAAAGGCACGCCTACTTACAATTATTTATACCAAGCATATTTTCTTTTTTTGTGTGTTTTTATGGGTCACTCTCACGGCTTAGGATTAATCGGGATGGTGAAATTTAAATTCGGGGGAAGAGCCTTCGTACTAATGTCATTTTAAGTTTTGGAGTTCTCTTTTTCATCACATTTGAGTCTTGCATTGTTTATTGTTATGATTTACGGAAAACCAAAAAAATTTGAAAAATTTCAAATATCCGAAAAGATTTTCAGTTTGGTTTTTAAAGCATTGCACATAGGATTGTATTTGCATAGGGAACAATAATAGAATTGTCTTTTAGGTAGCTAAGTTTGCTTAATGACCAATGCCCTCACTAGAAGTACAATGTTGCATCGACTATTTTTAGTCTTTAGAAAATCATTGATTGGAATTTACCACTCAATGGTCTTTGCAAAAGTTGAAGTAGATGGTCTTTTGATGTCAATTCCTACCTAAGATGGACTTAATGGAATGTTAAAATCATTATTATGGGCTTTTCTATACTTGGCCATGGAAAACTCTAACATTTGAGCTATGTTCTAACCTATTTTACCACTTTTTCTTAGCTCAAATCTCTACTCTCATCTTTAGAGTAGCGACCAACCCTTGAAAACCCTTAAAATTTTCCTTCAAAACCCCCTAATATTTCAATATGTGAGGTCTCTTTTGGAAAGTGCACACACGGGCAAAAACCCGAGTATATTGAAGTTGAACGACAAAGAGGATCTTCCTTAGAGTTAGCTTCACTTGAAGGTTAACTAGAGTCTTAGGAGGGGAAAATCCTTAGTGTTTTGGGTTTGATTGAGTCTTGGGAATGGTCAATGTGTATATAGTGTCAAGTAAGTGCTCCTTATTGTAGATATGATCCTAGGTTTTTGTAATAAAAGAGGGAAAAGGAAGGAGAAAAATCGAAAAAAGAAATATGAGAAGTGAAAGAAAAAGACAATAAAGATTAGAATCAAGTTTAAGCTCTAGCCTTAGAATTTAAAAGCTTAGAGATTCCACCCTTGAAAAGAAAGAAAAGAAAGAATCCAAAGTGATTAGATTAGTGGCTCTGAAAAATCTAAAGAAGGTTAGTAGTTAAGAAGTAAAATGTCTAAGAATGTCTAGTTGTCTATAAAAAGAAAAAGAATGAGTGAGTTTTGTTGAATAAAAGATTTTTGGTTTCTAGTTCTAGGATGGGAAATATATCAAGTAAGTGTTTAGATCCTTAGGAAGTAATGCGTGGGAACAATTGGAGGAAGTAAATGTTTTGTATGCGTAAATTGTTCAGCTACCATCTTGCTTTTGCCTACTGTCTTGCACTACTTTTTGAGAGAAACCATCATCAAATCGAGTGAACCCTCTTTTTCTAATACTTCTTTGTACATAGTCGTTTTCTTTAAAACTCCAAACCGAATGGATGAGATGCATTGCCCATAAGTAAGAACTTATGCCTAAGCTTAATTGAATGTAAAAAGGAATTGGCAATGTGATTGTCTATGGATGCCTATCTTAGTTTCTAAGAGTTGGTTTTGTGATGATCATTGAGAAGTACATAGGCTCTTAGATGATCTTTGCACCATTATACTTTTCTTTAGAACATTGGGCAAAAGGCATTATATTTCTATCTTGGTTTTGAGTTCCCGCTTTCAAACCTCACTTTCGGGATTGGTCTTTATTGTTTGGTTGAGGACAAGTCCGGGGAAGTTGATGTTTACATAATTTTATACATATTTAGATGCATTTTATCTTAGTTTCATCCATTTTTAGGTTGTATATATGTTGCATTTTAGCATTAGAATCCATATAGATTGAGTCTAGAGTCTAGTTTTAGAATTAATTGCATTTGCAGACATTTTCTTGCATTTCTAGGTTCTACTTTTGAAGTGGCTTAATGGAGGCTATAGGGATGAATTCAAGGTGGATATGGGGCTAAGAAATCGTGTAAATCAAGCACTAAATGCATTCGGAATGGATGGAGGCAATGGAGGTAACAAAGGACCAAAGAAGAAGCCCCAAACTGCAAATGCATGTGGCTATCGACTTGCCTGGTCGATAGTGGCATGCGCAGGGTCGATAGCGACATGCACTGGCAGACTTGCTGCCAAATGCATTCCAGTATCGACCAAATTAGTCAGTAGGCGCATGCACTAGGTCGATAGTGGCATGCACAGAAGGGAAAAATTGCTTTCAAGACAACTTATCTTCCTTCGTTTAGTATAAATAGCCTACTATTTGTTCCAAGAACATATCTTTGATACCTTTGAACCTCTTTTACAACTTTTCTCATACTTATCAAGATCTAAAGACTTGTAATAAATATTTTGGTTTCTTTTATTTGATTTGTGTTTCTCTCATTCATCTCTTTCTTTTAGTTTTAACTAGAAGCATGGAAGCTCAAAGATCAAACCCTTGTCTTTGGGTTTCCATGACACTTAGTAAGTAGATCCCTTTTGAATCTTGAATGTAGTAGGATAGAGTTAGATCTAGGTTGTGATGGATGATTAGGCTAGATTTTGGCGAAGATTTCTAACTAGGTTTTTTTAGTTCTTCAAAGTCCATTGCTTGCTCATTGACGCCTAGAAAGTGTTTGATGAACTGCTTGAGAGACAAACCTATGTCTTTAACTTGGGCCCATTAGAGTGGATGTTACCTAGGTGCTAGATGACTAAAAGGGCTTGTAGATCACTATCACATACATGTTTATTTAGGCAATAAGCGATAGTTGAGCCTTGTAATGTGTATAGGTGAATAGATCTTCGCCATGGGACTGGGTAGATTGACAAAAGGAGATCCTTGGCCTAGAATTAGCTTCAATCCTCTAACAAAGCCTTAGAGAGTCCATCACAAGTCTAAATTGAGCCTAAACCAATTGCTACTATTTCATGATTCTATCTTTATCATATTTTACTTTCAAATCTTGTTCTTTCTTGCCTTTTACTCATTGCTTGCTTATTTCTTGCTTTTATTTATGCTCTTTAATTATGTTTGCCTTTACTTTTGATAGATTTAGTGGAGACTAACTAATCTAAATCGGCCCTCCTAGACTAGAGCTCTTAGATAAGCCTCTAAATCTTTGGACGATACCTTAAGTACTACAACTCGACTTCGTTCTCTTGAGAGATTGTTGAGTAGGCTTAGGTTTTATAAATTTAATCTTGCTCGTTGTGGCATCCAATTAGGATGACGTCAGCGATGGCTTAAAGCCGGTGCGACTAACCGGAAAGTTGGCTCCCTGTGCAGAGTATTGTTGTGACTTCTGAAGGAAATGAGAAGGAGAAGAGTTATATTTATAGGGGGAGGATGGGAAAGATGAAGGATCAGATATATGATGTGAGACTTTTTTTTAAGATAAAGTAAATTGTGCTTACAAAATTAAAAAAGATAATGGGCTTTAGATTTTGAATGAATAAATTAAATGGGCTAGAGATAGCGATGTTACAATTCTCCCCCACTTGAGATGAATTCTATGGTTTCCGACCAACCTTCGTATACTTGGGGTAGGACTTTAAAAATAAACAAGATGGATAGACTTGAATAAGAAATAGAAAACACTAATGATTGTGGAATAATACTGAACAATTAAATGCCTTTATTTTTTGAAAAATCCCAAGTCCCAAATATTTCTGAAAACCGTTGAAAATCAAATTCAGTCACTACTATACCTCGTAACCGACTCCCAGACCAGAACCGGGATGACAAACCTGCTCTGATACCAAAATGTAACACTCGTCTCATCTTTGCCCGAGAACGACATGCCATTAATCCTAACTTATAACCCAAGTAACTCAACAAATCCATAAATAAACCATTAATATTCAAAAACCATGTCCAATAACCAATAATATAAAAACAAAAACCAATCGAGTCTGAAATTCGATAAAATAATATCTAAAAAATAAATAAAATCCCGAAAACAGCACCAGTCTCATCCAACTCATCTGACTACTCGTTAGCCCCACCTGGAAAAAGAAGAGAAAAGGCAGGGGTGAGCAACTTGGGAGTCACTCAGTAAGGTGGGGAATGCTAGGGGGACCATAAGTCTGCAGACCCGGCTTAAACACTTAAATCACGCAATATAGTCCTATAACAAGCAGCAAACATGACACAAAAAGCGTCCAAACATAGCAACCAATGGTCCTACTCTGCAAATTCATTGATCGCCCACACCTCCCAAAGAGGATTCCTAAGTATGGGATAAATGCCCATACACACCGTCGTCGTGCACGCTTTATCGTTCTTAGGGCTAAGAAAAACAAATTGACTTGTTGCCCGCACCCTCCGTACACATGATCCTAGGATATAGCAGCCCGGCTCTGTACCCCCTGCCAGGTCTTAGGCTAGACCCCAACGTGCATGAACTTCACCTCTGCCCCGTTGTGCATACCTCACCACATATACTACTATATATATCATATATATTACACACTAGCAAACGACACATGAGTAACACAATTGGGATACCATTTATTACCCTAAGTTCGATTTAGCAATAAGGAAAACAATTAGATTCCTAAGATTCAAAGAACCAAACAACACTTGTTTGTGTTCTAAACTACGCGAGAAAGAGTGAGTAAGGAAAGCATGAAGAGTATATGAGTATAACCCTCCCCTTTGTCACAACTCTTAACTCTCGGCTTGACTAGCTGACGATCCACTTCCGGAAAGAAAAACATGGACCGGGAAATCCGAGATAGACCTCACCCAGGAACCTGCCAGAAAAGAAAAATCTTCCTGAAAAGGAAACTTTCCTAAAATAAAAGCTGCCAAATATGGAAAACTGCCATATTTGGAAACTGTCCAAAAAAGAAACTCGGGACCAGGGGCAAAACATAAAGGAAAATGTGAAAAGTTGAGGTAAAGAACCTAAATTGACAAAACTGGGACGAACTGGTTAAATTGGACCAAACCGGCTAACGCCAACAACCTAACAAATACTAACCGGTCGAACCAACTAACTAATCTAACCGAGGACTAGAAAAAATAATATAAAATACAGGGAAAGATAGACTTATCGGAAAGAGCGTCAGAGCTTGTCGGGGCCTTCCGGAAAACCGACCGACACTCGCCGAAAAGAACTCGGAGAGTTCACCTGAAAATCCTGGGAACTCGCGGAAAATGACACTACAAGAAAACTGACAAATTTCTAGGGAATATTTCTTAACAATTTCCTCGCAAATCACCGTTTACGAGGAAATTGTGAGGAAAATAAATCGCTCGTTGATCGTTAGTCGCAAACCTATTTTCCTCGTAATTTCCTCGCAAAATTGCGAGGAAAATAGATAATAGTATATTCCTTGCAAATTTGCAAAGAATTTGCGAGGATTATATTTGCGAGGAATTTGCGATCACAGATAGAATCATAAAATTTTGCGATAAAATTGCGACTAAACCACACAATTCCTCGCAATTTCATCCCAAAAGTTGTGCAAGATAATGGCAAGGATTCCTCGCAAATCACTCGCAAAATATTTGCGAGTATATTGCAAGGATTTGTGAGGATTTGTGGCAAATTTCGCGCAAAGAATTTGCGAATATATTGCGAGGATTTGCGACTGATCCTCGCAATATACTCGCAAAAGTTATGCTTTCTCGCAAAATCCTAGCAGTTCCGTCGCAAATTTTAAGTTGCAAGGAGGTTGTGAGGAATCCTCGCAATTTCTTCGCAATTTTTGGGAAATATTCGAGGAACCTCCCAAAAAATTTATGACAAACCACCCAAAACTGCGAAGAAATTGCGAGGATTCCTTGCAAATTCCTCGGAAGCAAATATTTTGCTTCCTCGCAAAATCCTTGCAGTTCCGTCACAAATTTTAGGTTCCCGCTTTTTTTTCTTTGGAGCCCAAAATTGCGAGGAGTTAGCGAGGAATCCTTGCAATTTTTGGAAACTTTTCGAGGAACTGCTCAAAAATTTATTACAAACAGCCCAAAATTGCGAGGAAATTGAGAGGTTTCCTTGAAAATTCCTCGCAAACATTTAAAAAATTTAAATCATTTATAACTGGTTTAGGGTTTACGGTTTCATTGGTTTTAGAAGTCTGATATGGTCAAATATTGTTGCCCAAATCATTGAATTTCTTTAAGTCAGATAACAAAGAAATTCATCATATGTTTAAATAAATTATGTTGGTTTGTATACATCATAAGGTAACCTCTCATTTTCATATAACGTCGCCGACACATAATTTTTATTTAATGCATTTATGCTTGTTAATTTACTTGTAACATGAAATTTTAGCTAAAAGCGTGATTCTAATTAGTTTTTATGATTTAAGGTTTAGGATTTAGGTGTTTATGGTAAAGATTTCTGAGGAATTTGCGAGGAGTTTTCGAGGATTCCTCGCAAATTCTTCACAAATATAGGTTAAATATTAAATTTAACCTCCTCCTTATAGAGTCCAAGTCACTTATATAAGCCTTATGAAAATTTGGTATTTCAAATTTTTGTTCATTAAGTCATTTTCATCTTCAAAGACAATACATGTAGTCACATTAATGAACATGCATTTATTTTTGCATAAACACATTGAATTGTCATTTATAAATTATAAGAACATAATATATAACATCAATCATCATCAGAGTCAAAATGATCAGATACATAAATAGAATCATTTTCATCGTCTGATTCTTCTTCTTCGTCATCATTATCCTCCTCTGATTCACGCATAGTGTCTTCGTTGTCGCTTGAATGTACATCCTCAAAATCACGCGATGATGGGTCAACATGTTTGACATCCTCGGTGGATTCGATCAAAATAGTCGTGTTTTCTCCTGTCTTATCCTCTTGTAGCAAATTGTCATCTTCAGCTCCAATTATACGACCCCTTGGACTCACATGGATCACACTAAGCCATTGCTCCCTTCGTTCTCTTAATCGTGGATATGGGACGAATGTAACTTGCTCTGCTAGCAAAGCGAGAACAAACAGTTTGAATTTTTATACCGGCTGTTTGCATTTACATTTTTAATCCCCAAATTGTCCACTTGAACTCCTCGGCCGACATTTGGGTCATACCAGTCGCACCTGAACATTAAGTTGAAAAGCTTCAGATTGATGTACAAAGTAAGGACCTGGTAACCTTCCATGGGTGGTCCACCCAGATAGCATTCTGTATGCGGTAAAGTCATTGATTGTCCACATAAGTGTCGGACACATCTTAAAGTTCCTCTATTTTATTGGTCAAACGTACGAACACCTGCATTCCACAAGTGTTGCAATTCATGGATCAGAGGTTGGAGAAAAATGTCTAAAGATTTCTTAGGGTGCTTTGGACCGGGCACTAAAATGGTCAAGAACATAAACTCCCTCTGAATGCACATCTCGGGTGGAAGATTGTACAACATCAAGATGACAGACCACAAGGAGTAGTTTCTTCTGGACATTCCAAATGGATTGAACCCATATGTACACAAACCAAGATACACATTTCTGCACTCATAAGCGAAATTGGGGTATATCCTCTGAAAGTGTTTCTATGCTTTCGCATCTGACGGATGTGTAATCTCACCCTCCCCAGACGTATGTTTTGCATGCCATATCATGGCATTCGTTGTCTTTTTTGAAAGATATAGACGCTTGAGCCTGGCGGTGATTGGCAAGTACCACATCCGCTGAAATGGTATGCGTGTACGTCCAGTTGTAGGTTGATATCTCGGTTTCCCACAAAAGTGATAGTCCTGCAATTTTTCATCATCTTTCCAAAATATCATGCAGTTGTCGATGCATACATCAATCATTTTCGATGGTAACCCAAGACTGGAAACCAATTTCTGAATTGCATAATAAGATTCAGCCAAATTTTTATCCGCATGCAAATATTCTTTAATTAAATCAGCTCATGCATCCATGCAATTCTCAAGTAAGTTGTAATCACTTTTAATTGTCGTCATTCTAGATGCCAATGATAATTTAGACTGCCCTTGTTTACATCCATCATAGATTGGTTGATTAGCAGCGTCTAACATATCAAAAAAAGATTTAGCCTCTACGTTCAGTTCCTTATAATAAGGAACATCAGCAAATGTATCATTTTCATCAAATGCATATGATGTTTCTTAAAATGCATCTGTAACCATATCATGAAACCTATTTTCTGTTTCATGGTGATGACGACTAGTTCCTCTATTTAGGTTCCCACGACTAGAGCTACTACCTTCTTCAACATTACAACTTTCTCCATGCGAAACCCATAGATTGTACATTGAGGTGAATCCTCTATTATATAAATGTTTCTTCACATTGTCAATTGAGATATACTTCTCATTCATGCATTTAATCCAAGGGCAAAAGATTTTGTCGTGCTCTTGCGCAAGGGAGTTGTTCGTCGCCTGATAGATGAATACGCGTAAACCATCCCTATATTCTTTTGTAATTTCCCTTGTATCTGGATCCCTATGCCTATATATCTGTCCTCGTAAAGCAAAAATTTCATGCTCCGGACCTGACATTTTTTCTTTTTCGGTTTAGCCTAACTTTTTCCTAAGAGTTTTTTTTTGTTTTGAGATGTTGTGAATGAATGAGAGAGGGTGGAGTTGTATTTATAACCATCTTTTCCGACGAATTTGCGAGGATTTGCGAGGAAATATAACCTTGCAAAAAGTTGTTACTCATCTGGAAAACGTGTTTACCTAACTAAGAGTTATCCTCGCAATTCCCTCACAAATTTGCGAGAGATTTGCAGAGAAAATATGGTCACTCGTTGCGACAGAATTGCGAGATATTATTTTGGTCGCATATTTGCGACTAATTTGCGAGGAAATTTTTTTTCCAAGCAGCTTCCTCGCAAATTGGTCGCAAATTTGCGAGGAATATAGCTTCCTCGCAAATTGGCTGCTGATTTTTGACGAAATTGCGATACATTATTTTGCTCGCATATTTACGACTAATTTGCAAGAAAACTATTTTTCCCAGCAGATTCCTTGCAAATTTGTCGCAAAATTTCGAGGAAATTATTTCCTCACAATTTTTCCTCGCAAATTTGTTGTTTTCTTGTAGTGTGAAACTCTGTCAGAGGCGGTGGCTAAAAGCCGGTGGAACTAGCCGGAAAGCCGTCCCCCTCTGCAGAGCATTGCTTTGACTTGTGAAGGAAATGAGAAAGGGAAGAGTTATATTTATAGGGAAGGATGGGAAGGATGAATGATCACATATCAATGTTGGAATTTTTGAAAAAAAAGAGAGTAAAATGGACTTTAAAAATTAAAGGAGATAATGGGCTTTAGAGATTGATTGAATAAATTTAATGGGGTAGAGATTGGGATGTTACAAATACATATAAATTAATGCATAAAAACTGGAAAAAAAAACCAAACAAAATAAGAAGATGAGAAAGGTAATAGTAATAAAATACCAAATTTTGTAAAGATAAAGTAAGGAGGAGATTTTGCAGAACCGGGTCCGGTTTAATATTTTCATAGGGTAACTTTCCATGAACGTAGATGCGGTACCTGTCAATGTCGAATTCTAACCTATAGTCTGTGTAAATAATCAATTAAATTACCATAAAACAATGTCATGTTTGTGACAATGCATGAAAAAATTCAGATAAACAATTGAATATGCATCTACCCTGTGATTATATGATTCTAGTCAATAACAATAATTGATTTTCTGGTTTGATATACCATAATTTTTGTGAAGATAATTTACTTTAAGACCAACCATTGAAGTTCCATATTTCTTATAGAGAACTTGATTTAGATCAGCAACTTTGTCTTCATCTATTCCATGCTTTTCAACCATGAATTCTGCACAAAAGGAATTTTAAAGGATTTGTTTTATTTCTCCATATGAAATATTAAACATATTATTGAGCAATCAAAATAAAAATGTTTAGAAACACATATGATACCTATAATGTTTTTGGAGCAAGCTTTTGATAAACCAGAGCTTATAAATGGTATCATTCAAATCTATTAATGGAAATGAAAATTATATAAAAATCTATTAATAAACAATGTCCGGCTTGATGAACCAGAGCTTAAAGGATAAAGGATGTCATCCAAATCTATTAATGGAAATGAACATTTATAAAGATATATTAATAAACCATGTTCGGCTTTCAAATTTTGTATATAAAAGTAACTTTATACGACATTTTCCATTATATTTGGACAAAATTCAACATGAATTTTTGTCTTAATAACAAAATATATTGGAATAGTACTCGTCTTTTCTCCAAATCTGGCATGGCTAACAACAGAAACCGTTAACAACACTATGACAGAGCAAAGGAGAGCTAAACGATTCAATCCCATGTAGACCTTTTTTCAGAGAACACTTCCAATTCCAATATAGTATGTGTTTTGAAAATATTATTGATGGTGTCATGTGATGATTATATATATATATATATATATATATATATATATATATAAGAATTAAATGAATATTTCAGGTAAAATTTACATTGAAATATTTTACTCTAGGGAAATCAATATGTAAAGATTAGGTAATATTATGGTGAAGGTTAATTTGACAACTAAAATGGAGAATTTCATTTAACTAAATTGAAATAAAAAATGAAAAATATAACAGTTTTAGTTGGTAGAGATTACAATCGCTTATTAGTATGATAAATAAGATTATTGTTTAAATATCACAGATGTTTTAGTAATCTCGAATATTTTATGAGATAATATAGGAATATTATTTTTTCGCTAGTATATGAATATTATTTATCAATTATCTTTTATAATCATTTCAAAAAAACTTATTTTAATTATTTGAGGTACAAATAAAAATTGATATAAAGCTGAAAAATGATATATGATGTATCAACTTCAATTTACACATAATGAATAATTAATTTCATAAAAGAAGGAAACCCATTAATAGTATAAAAATAAATTATAAATGATTAAATTTGTTATTATGGTTATAAATTTTTAACTAATATAAATTTGTTTAATTCATATGTTATTAAAAATGTAGTATGCAGTTAAACGAACATATTATCTTCCAATAATTTATAAAAAAACCTCTATTTAATTTTTAAAATTAATGATGGAAATATGATTTAATGGAATAATATCCAAATATATGAAATTTTATTTTCAGTTTCTGTTTTAATATATTTATATTTTTAAATTTGATTGTCTACTAAATAATTATATATAAGAAGAATAAAATCTATAATCTAAGTATAAATATAGTGAAGCAAATAAAATGAATGAGTATAATCCATACATTGTTATGAGTATATACTTGAGAATATTGATTGTTATTCATCTATTAACAAAAAAATATATCAAAATGATGACTTATGGATAAAATAATTTCAATTATAAAAAAATTGAATAAAATTTACTTGTAAATCACTGTTAATTAAAATATTTTGTAATATCTAATTGATAATGTGAAAAATTAAGATGTAATCTTTTTGAGATCAAAATACATTTGACTACTGCTCAGTCAAATACGTTTAAAGGAAATACAAAATATATAATGAAACTAAAATATTTACTCAAATTTTTAAAAATGTTATATAATAACAAACCAACAAGCAAAACCTAATTCGCGGATAATTTATACAGGTATTAAAAGCGAAGTGATTTGCTTACCTGTCGCCATCTTATGAAATTTCGATGATTTCTCATCGCTATAGCTTTGATGAATATTTTCGAACATTCTTCTCGAAAAATAGAAAAATTCATAAGCGCTTACGTGTTGCAAACTTGTTCTTTAATGATTGTCTCTCACTGTGGATTTATTTTCCAGCTTCTTTAGCCTTAATTATACCTCTGTTAACCCTCCCCAAAAACGTGAAATACTCTTCACTACCATTGACACCACTAAACCCTAATAGATTATTATCTTTTATATATATATATATATATATATATATCTTCATAACGATTTTGCCTCTTATGTCGTCTTCCTTCTCCTTCGTCACAAAAATACATGTATCATTTATGATTCTAGTGGGGGTTCTTATTTAACTCTATTATATGGTCAAGAAACTTCATAAATATGTTAGCCGTAAACTATTTCTTTTGTGTATTTTTCGTGTTATTTTAAATGGATAACTTGACAAACCATGTGATTATTTATTGGCCTAAACAGTTTGATCTAAAGCCTTTACTTTACTTATTCAAAGAGACTATCCCTTTGTTATGCATAGGTCACAATTGCTATGGTTGGAGAGTATGATGGTCTAACAGTTTCCTATTTGTCGGTTGTTAAGGTAGACTTGGAAAAAATTGAAATTGTATACTTTGGTCTTCAACATATGGAATTTCTATTGTATTTGGTTTGCTTTGTTTCTCATATTTTCCTATGTGACACATGCACTGTTTGATTATTGATGCCACATATGGAATAAATTTCAGCTTCAGATCTTGAACACAAAAGTGAAAAATAGGAATATATCAGTAATGACATTCATCGTCTTGTTTCTTTTTGAACAATAATTATAAGTTATACTACCACCAGTTTCCCTCTATGCAGACTTTAGAAACACATGATGATGATTGGAATATCTTGAAGGTGAAATTTTTTTGTCTAAGTTTTCTCTGTTGTGAGTAACACTCGGTTTAGTTCATAAACTCTCCATTTCTCTAGAGAAAATGAAACATTCGTTTCGTGATGACAATATAGTGGACTTTTTGTTTTACAGAGCGCATAATGCATTTTTGTTCCTGGTTGTTTTCGAGATCGTAACATGGTTCACAATCATATAATTAAGAGCCTTGTAAACAATGGTGGAGTTGAATAACTTGCAAAGAAATTTTTTTTGTATCTCTCACTGAAGGTATTAGTTTGAGTGAGCTACCCATCGGAGAAAAGATCTTTGGAGAAAAACATTACATTGAGAAACCAGTCTTAACCCTTATCATCATTATGGTTTGTATTGTAGTATCAATCGGTGTGGGTGTTTTCATAGAATGATTTTGATATGTATGTTGCAGAAAATTTTATTACGACAATTTTTGCGTTAGGTAAGTAGGGGACTAGTGTTCTGTTTGTCTGTTTAAGTTTTGTCAGCTATTAAGGTATTGGTATGACACGACTAGAATTAGTTGACAATTTTGGGACTATCGCGCAAAATGGACATCCAAAGTTTTTGAAAGCTCTGAAGGTCGTATTGATTTCTTTAATGCTACTACTTCGCAATTTGTTATCAAGGAATCACTAGATCAACTAAACATTATTGTAATAGTTTTAGGATAGAAAGGATGTTGGTGGTGAAACAAACTTAATTGGTCAATTTGGTGCGAGGTTCTATTCAACATTCTTATTTTCAGATTGGGTAAGTTCTTGTATTGTGGTCTCTGTGGACAATGATTCATATTATGCTCACCTCTATACAAACTGAACATTTACCACATATCTATGTTTTCAAGGTCACTGTGTCAGCGAAGAGCCCAAAGTCCGCTAAGTAATATCTATGGGAAGGGGAAGCAAATTCAAGTAGTTATTTATGAAGAGACTGAACCTCAATCTATAACTCTTATAGGAACACGTATTACCATGCATCTTAAGGTTCATATTTCTTTGGTATTTCTTATTTCTCAATCCCAAGTTCTATAATAAAACAATACATAATAAAATTTCTCTTGTTATCATATTGCCCAATGTAGCATAGTCACAAAGGCTTTGCAGATCCAAGGCGGATTGGGAAGCTTTTGAAAAACTATTATTGGTTTATTCCGTTATATACATGGCATGAAAAAGGATATACAAAGAAGGTATGGTCATCAGAACGACAGCTATCTGAACTTGAACATGACATCAATGCCAAGTTGCTCTATATGTACTTTCTTGTCAGAGGAAAATTAAGATTTTTCTCTCATTGACCAACTTTGTATGATTGGTTCTCTCATATACAGGTTGAGTTTAATGAAGATCCAACTGAACCAAAAGAAGTTGACAAGGATGACCAAACCGAGGTATTCATGCTTCACTTTGCTTGTTCTGAAATTTATTATTATTAAGCATAAGAGAAATATCTTGATCAGGTGCTTCATGCTTCTGTTCGATAACTTGTCAGAAACATCAGAGTTTGCGAGGAGATGGGTATTGTTCTGCAAGAAGTGCATTGTTGAGCCAAAGGCTCTAAAGTTTTACTTCTATGAGAAGCTTGATTACTTGAAGGATCAATATTGATGGTAACAAATTGTCATGTGTATGTGTCAAAAGAGAAGCGTCATGTTATGCACACCATGAGAAAGCTGGAGCTCTGAATGCAATGGTAAGCAAACAAGGTAAAGTCATTCAAAAAGTCTAAAGTCAGTAATTGTTTCTACTAAAAATGGATTTGGAATGTGCAAGGTTCGAGTTTCTGCAGTGCTTACGAATGCTCATTTATGCTGAACTTGGATTGTGATCATTACATCAACAACAGTAAAGCTATAATGTTCAGTTCATTCGATGGAATTGACCGTAATGATCAATATGTCAATAGGAACATCGTCTTCTTCATTTAAGTCATCATCGTTTTCAAAAAAAATATCAAAAACTATCAGCTAATCCAAAGTTACTTTTTTCACGAAACTAACCAAGAAACAGAAAAAAATAATCAATTATCATAATTAAATTAAAAAGAAAACATACCCAACATTTGAAAAGTACTTTATGAGGTGGTTGTGGAAGGCGAAAAATTCTTTTTACATGCATAGCAAAGACATTCTTCAAACTTCTGCTATGGAAGACAAGGATTTCAAATGGATTTTTGTGCTTGGCACATCGAAAGTGTTATATGTTGGAGAGAAGAAGAAATGTATGTTTCAACACTTAGGCTTCTTATCTGGAGAAGTCATCGTCACTATAGGAAGATAGGTGATGTAAGATTGAATCCACCAACCTTATAATCAAAAACAGAATTCAAGACATCAAAATGTAATGAAAACTCAAACTGAATATTGCTTTGTTCCATGATTAAAATGTTTGAATTACAAGAATAGTTGTGAGGAGCTCATATAGGCTCGACTCCAGCGAGAAATAAATTATCATAAGACATTAAAAACAGAAGAAATCAACATAAATGATAATTCAAAATCAAAGGTTTGATTTATTGGTCTTGAATGCTTGATGCATTACCAAATGTTTGATTCATTGACGAAATGCCATGTATCTAGACAGTTTGGGGAGTTAAGTGAACCATCTTAGTCACTTTGAAAGTCTTTAACACGAGCTCATTCAGAAAGGAAATATATATTGTGTCTTGAATGCATATGACTGCAAGTAACACAAGTCGAAGATCCTCTGGTTTAAAAAATTCATAACTTTCAATTATGCATAGTTACTAACTTGACACCAACTCTTCGTGATGCTCTGGTGGGTCAAAGTTGTAGAATAATTTGGTTCATAGCTTGGTTTCTTGTGGTTTGGTCGGAAATTTCCATTAAGTGCACATATGTCAAAACCGGATGACTTTTGGTTCATCTAATTTGTAAAATTAATAACTCTTTACTCCGAGAAGCTTTTAAGATGATTCAACTTTTTTGTGAAACTCCGATGAGTGAAGTTTACATAATACTTATGTTTAATCCTTAACTCTATCCGGTTCATTTGATATCCTGTTTTTATGACGAACCTATGTCGCTGATGGCTTCTAAATAGCTTTTAAGGGTAAGTTTATGGCTCTCTAAATCAGCTACTAGAAACTTCAACTTATTGGTGGCCAAACAGTTTCCTACGAAAAGTCTCCATCATCTTCAAAAAACTTTAAAATAGTTTTTCCATAACTTCCAAATATTATTCTTTCTTTCCAACATACTTGCAATGAACCCATTCTCTAGTTCATTTAGCACTTCTCTATCAAAACATAAAAAATTATATACTATTTATTCTTTTGTTGTTTGTGTTTCACATGATTCGGTTTATTTTTGTACTATAGTTTCAATGTCATTATTGTAATCATTCTGCAACAAGCTCAAGAGTCTCTTTTGCTCGATATCTGCAACTTATGGTATGTTAAAGATGAAACGGTAACTCATGATATGTTAAAGATGAAATTGTGCTATTCCTGACCATAACACCCATCAGGTGTGCTCCTGCTATCTTTACAATAAAAACCAACCAATCCACTTTACTTAACTGATAAGTGATTACGATGTAATCATAATCCATAAAATAAGCCTACGAAACTCATTAAAGGAAACAATCATAACCATTGGAAATAAATTAAGAGCCTTACAATCTAAGTTGGTCAAATTTAATTTGCCGAAATTATATTTAGTTGATCAAATATTATTTCATTTGCAAAAGAAGATTTCAACTCATAAGACGAATGAAGATTTGTAGAATGTCTTTGGGGTACTTCGTATGCGGGAGAAATATTGTTTGTGAATCATCAAATACTAATAAGACTGAGTTGGGATTAGCTTTGTCTTTCGTATGACAATAATTTTCTATTGGTAAAATTTTGGTGAGATCAATTTGTTATTTTGTTACGGGAAACTAAATTGGTCACGTAGATTATTGAATCAAAAACGAAAATTCCATCTTTCTCCAAACTCGTAATATATTGTTTTTCTGCTAAAAACGCAAATATTATTTTTTCAATAAAATATGCGATAGCTCATTTTTTACAAAACCATAAAATATTTTTTTCATCAAAAATGCAAGAGGTATGACAATTGTACTTAACCTAAATTTGTCATTATATTTTACGGTTACAAAATAAAAAAACTAAAAACTTAATAATGTAGCAATTGATTACACAGAATAAATATAATTAATTGATGATCAACAAACATCTCCCTGAAAAAAAAACAAAATACCAAATATTTTATAAACTTACTTAAAATATTTTCTATTCCAATCTTCATTTTGAAAGAAATCAATTAGTTTATGTTTTTGAGATAAAAAAAATAAAAAAATGAAAAAATCTAATAAAAAATTGATCAAATTAATCAACGTAGACAACGACAAAATTGAGCTATTTTTGCTCAAGTCAACTGTTGCATTCTCCAAATCACAAAACAACAACACAACACAAAATCTCAAAAGCGAAAAACTATAAAGCCGAAAAATTACAAAAGACGAAAGACCAAAAATATCATAAAATCGTAAAACTCACAAACAACAAAAATCTTAAAAATGTCTAGCCGAAAAATCATGAAACGGACAAATCGGGAAAAACACACAAAAACAAAAAATTACAAAACTACAAACGAGCAAAAGATAGTACAATTGTTAAAAATCTAAAAACGAACGAATCTTTAAAGCTTCTTTGTCACTTTCCTTGCTTAATTTAGGGTTCTTACATTAGATATGATTATGCAGTGTGTGAAGTCTTGTGTCCTTTGTTTGATTAAAGATCAATTTATATATATTATCTTTCTTGCTTATAATATAAAAACACAAATCAAACATGGGCCTCAATTATTTGAATGTAGTAACTTAAAAACACTTACTATCAAACTCTTTCTGCTTTATCATTGTATTCATAGGTTATTGCATATAGTTATATAAATAAAGTTTGTCTAAATTAAATTTACATTAAAACATACCATGCTTTTTCTACGTACGGACCAACACCTAGTTTTATCAGTTATTAAACAACATAATAAAATCTTACTTAAAATTTCAATGATTTTAAAATATTTAACTGAAAATGTTAATATTGGGGATGACATAAAATTTATACAAATTATGTTGCTCATTAATATTTCATATGTTTAAAATTTATACAAATAAAACTGCTCATTATACTGCTCATGCCATATTAAAATGAAGTATTTGCATACATATTGGATGTTTAAATGTTTTTAATTTAATCCTAATAATTATTAAATTATAGCTAAATTTATATGATACGTATGAATAGTTAAACATCACATAATACTTCATACTTTGAGTATATATTGAGAAGATCATATATGCCTAAAAATGGTCATACACTATGCTTACTAAAATTAAATTTTGATCTTATACTAAAATATATATTGAGTTCTTATCATACAGGTTAATATTAAAAATATAATATATAATTTCAGTTCTATAAATGCAAAACATAACGAATAAAATATGAAATATAGGACTATAGACAAACATGGATCAAGTGAAACCAACATTAATGATTTAAAATGGCATTGTACGCAGTAAACTAAGCCCTTTTAAATATTTGGTGTGATTAAATCTGACAACGACACCTCAGCATACCTCAGCATGTGAGACTTGTAAATCACACATGAACATAAGCTTATTTTCTAATAATCCTGCTCAAGTAATTTATAGTGATAACATGAGAATCAAATTTTCTTTTATTTCTACTACACAAGAGATTTTTTTAAGATCTACAATTCTTTATCAAAAACGCTAACTATTATACACTCAACTTATCAATACTAAACACAATGTTCGCATGACAGAACAAGAGGAGGAGAACAGAGTTGGCAGAGAGGGAGACAATAGATGTGAGGAATGCTTCTGAGCTTGGGATCATATGCAACTAGGAAGAGTTGTATGACACAAGATGTTTGGCGGGAACAAGTGTTGATGATGTGGCGATAGTAAAAAAAGAATATGAAAAAGAGAAGATTTGAGTGCATCGCGGAGATTGCTTGAAGATTCTCTAGATCAAAACACGAGATAAGTATTTAAGGAGGCTTGCGATGACACTGACGACGTGCCTTTGGAGAGATATTTTGTGAGATTCAGCAAAAGGTTTTCTTAAGGGATTCGGGTTAAAAAAGTGAATGTTGCTGCTTGATTAGTTAGGTTGGGAGATAAGGTATTGGTTAGTGATGATTGCAAAGTGAAAAGAAATTCACGTCAAACTGATCAAAAAAGTCTTGTATAAGATTTGTTTGAGTGATATCTAATACAAGAGTTTTTGAATTCGGTTGTTTTAAGTTCTTTCTCAGTTTGTGTTCTAACAATTGGTATCAGAGAAATCAACCAACATACAAGTTGAGCTTTTGGGAAAGCGATGGACACTATGAAAGAACTCATAGTTGTGCAAAAGACATCATATTGGACGAAAACAATTATGGTCATTGGAAAGTGAAGATGATGCAATTAATCAGATCTGCTGACGAAGATGCATGGACCTCTGTTGAAACTGGTTGGGAAGAACCATACATCATGGCAGCTGATGGAACAAAGATGCCCAAACTAAAAGATAAGTGGACTGATGCTGAGAAAATCGCCTCAAAATTCAACTCTAGAGGTATGACTGCTATCTTTGGTGCTGTGGACTTAGAGCAATTTAAGTTGATCCAAGGGAGTGAATCGACGAAAGAGGCATGGGACATTCTGATGAATTCCTTTGAAGGGGATACAAGTGCTAAGAGGACACGTCTTGATCATCTCGCTTCTCAGTTTAAGAATCTAAAGATGGGAAATGATGAATCGATTAAGTGTTTTAGCTCCAAACTCAGTGTATTGGCATACGAAGCATTTGTGCTAGGCAAAACATACAAAGAGAAAAAATTGGTCAAAAAGTTACTCAGATGTTTGCCCCCTAAGTACGCTGCACATAAAATTGTTCTCAAGATGACCGAAAATACTGATGAACTAAAGTTTGAGAAACTTGTGGGAATGCTTAAGGCAGAAGAGATGAAGGCTGCTGCAACTCTGAATAACACACACAAATTGTAGCATTATCTGCTGAGGAAAAGGATGAAAGGTTCCAAAAGCGGGAGGATAATATAAGTCTACTGGCTAGAAATTTTGGGAAAATGCTGAAGCGTGTTGAGAAATGGGCAACTAGTACTATGAATCGTTCAGCAAGATATGGAGAAGAGAAACTTGGGCAATTTGATTCAGACACACAAATTGCCAGAGGGACTAGAGAAGAAAAAGAGACAGGAAAAAAAGAACTGACATCCAATGCTTTGAATGTGAAGGCTATGGACACGTGAAGATTGAATGTCCTCTGACGAAACGCAGAGAAACCAAATGCCTCGAATGTAAGGGTTTTGGACATACCAAAACAGAGTGTCCAAACCTAACCAAGCGTAAAAATCCTTTATGTGTTTCAATGACACTGAATCTAATGATGATGATGAGGAGCAAGAGATGTTGAATTCGTTGCTTTTGCGGCAGAAGCTAATAATATGCAAGCAGGATCTGACTCAGACAGTGAAAGTGATCTGGAGATTGATCCCAAACTAGAATACAGAAAACTGTATGAGAGTTGGGTTAAACTCAACAATGAAAATTTGCAGCTTGAAAAGGATAAAGTTATGCTTAAGCCTCAAGTAAACATTCTTGAACTTGACACTCTGCCAAGCCAGAAGAATCCTGAGGAAAAAATTTTGAAATCAGACAGTGTGTCAAACACCAAGGAAGCTGTTGAACACATTAAGTTGTTGGAAAAACGATTAGATCACATGCAAAATATTATTGATCAAGAGAAGGAGAAATCAAGACACCTGGAGGAGACACTTCAAGAAAATAAGAAAAGAATTCAAATGCTTAATTCTGGAATAGAGAACTTAGAGAAAATATTGTCAATCGGACAACCACAGAAGGTAAACTGAGGGCTAGGTTACATAGGCTACAAAGGTGACGACTCTCCCAACAAAGACAAGGGGCTAATTATGGGAAACATTGTCAAAGGGAATAAATCTAGTCAGTCTAAAGAAAAAAATAAGCACATGAGGTTAACACTACAAGGACCAATGTGAGCCTCTTAATGAACGTATGGGTTAAGAGATAGGTGAATCGTGTATCTGAAAGAAAGCAAAAGTTCCATCATAGGAGGGAGTGTTGGTTCTGTGAAAAGCACAATCATCATGTGAGAAATAGGTTCCTTCGAAAGAGAATAATATCTCAAGCTTGGAAGACACATTAGTGTTGCCTGGAGCCCTCAAAAGTTTGGATTGTATGGGTCCCTAAATCGATCTTGTATAATCTAGCCAGCAGGTCAAGAAATAAAAAAGATAGTCATCTTCTTGAACCTGAACCAGTAGCTGAACTGGGGGAACAAGTTCTTACATGTCACTTGGATCAAATCAATTAATTGAATATGTGTGACACAGAGGATTCTTGTACCACTGAATTGCACAATTCGACAGTAATGACTAGTAATGCGGCATACACCTCTATAGACACAAAAGATATTAGGAAGTGGTATTTCGACAGTGGGTGCTCAAGACACATGAGTGGAGACTTGTCTTCAATGGAATCATTCACAGTTGTGAAAGGAGGCAAAGTTACTTTTGGTAACGGAGGACAAGGAAAAATTTGAGGTATAGGTAGTCTTGACAAATATAATCAACCCCAGTTGTTGAATGTCTATCTGGTAGAAGGACTGAAAGCAAATCTGATTAGCATAAGTCAACTATGTGATGAGGGATCGAAATTCATCTTCACCAAGACTGAGTGTGAAGCCATTGACAAGCATGGAAAGGTGATTCTATCAGGAATTCGTTCAGGCAATAATTGTTACATGTGGGGATCTAAAGTGGAATGCCTATCAGTTGTTGTATCCAAGCTAGACTTGTGGCACAAGAAACTTGGTCATATGAACATGGGGGGCATTGTTTCGCATAGTAAATTCGGAAGTAGTCAGAGGGATTCCCAAGCTCGAGAATAAATCTGAGAAAGTATGTGATGCTTGCAGCAAAGGGAACAAGTTAAGGTTCAACATCAGAGAATACCATATATGACCACTCGGAATGTATTGGACTTGTTACACATGGATCTCATGGGGTCTCGTCCAAAACTGAAAGCATTGCTGGGAAGAGGTATGTATTCGTACTGGTTGATGACTCTCTCGATACACCTGGGTTAGGTTTCTTCGTGAAAAGAGTGAGGCAGTTGAAAATTTTAAAATTCTTGCTCTCCAACTCCAGAACGAGAAAGACAACATTGTTCAAATTCAAAGTGATCGTGGAGGAGAAATTCTAAATGATGCTTTTGACAAGTTCTATCAAAGCCAAGGTATACAACATCAATACTCTTCACCAAGGACTCCTCAACAAAATGGCATTGTGGAAAGGAAAAATCAAACTTTACAAGAAATGGAAAGAGCCATGATGCAAGGGAACAATGTGTCACACATATTTTGGGCAGAGGCAGTAAACACAACGTGTTACATCATAAATTGAGTATATGTTAAACCAAGTACAAAGATGACTCCCTATGAAATCTGGAAAGGAAAGACACCTAACCTAAGTTACTTCAATGTTTTTGGATGTGTCTGCTACATCTTCAATGAAAAGGACAGTCATGGCAAGTTTGACTCACGAAGTGATGAATGAATTTTTCTGGGGTAGGACCACAAAGTATGGCCTTTCGTGCCTACAACCAAAGAACCAAAACAGTGATAGAATCGGTTAACATTGTTTTCAATGACAACATTAGTCTCCAACTGCAGGAAGTTTTAGTTACTAATAATGTGTCACCCAAGGAAGATGAGTTGCTTTCTAATGAAACTGAGTTAAATATAATCAAGGCTAATGAAAGAGTCTCTTGGTTGACAAAAAAAGGAAAGAGTCTCTCGAGAGGATAATCGATCTATTCAAGTATATAGGAATCACTCTGTAGATGACATAATTGGGAAGCTAGAGGATGGAAGAATCACTTGAAAGAAACAAATCAACTTCAAGAAGATGGTGATGTTTGTTGAGATTGTGGAGTTTGGGTGTTTTGTTTCTCTGATTGAACCAAAGAACATCCAAGAAGCATTAGATGATTAGTTTTGGATAGGATAGTTTCATGAGGAACTAGAGTAGTTCACCAGGTTTAAAGTGTGGGATTTGGTTTCGAAGCCAAAGAACGTGAATGTAATTGGCACCAAGTGGATATTCAAGAATGAGTTGGATGAGCATGGAATCGTGATAAGAAACAAAACTAGAATGGTGGCTCAGGGTCATACTCAAGTAGAGAGAGTCGATATAGATGAGACATTCGCACATGTGGCTAGGTTAGAATCCATATGCTTGCTCTTAGGAATTGCGTGTGATTTGAAGTTTAAACTTCACCAAATGGACGTCAAGAGTGCCTTTCTCAATGGGGTACTTCAAGAAGAAGTTTATGTTGCTCAACCTAAAGGATTTAAACATCCTGACTACCCTGATCATGTCTATCACCTGAGGAAAGCTCTATATGGTCTCAAGCAAGCGCCTAAAGCTTGGTACAAGAGGTTAGCTTAATTTCTTCTCAAGGCAGGGTTTGTAAGAGCAAGCGTCGAAAAGACTCTATTTATTCTGATGGTCAAACGTAATGTTTTGGTGGTGCAAGTCTACGATGATGACATCTTGTTTGGAGGAACATATCAAGCATTAGATGATGAATTTGTCTCCACTATGACAAGAGAGTTAGAGATGAGTTTTGTTGGGGAGGTAATGTACTTTCTGGGATCACAAGTGGCATATGCAAGAATCTTATCAAGATATTTGAAATGTAGACTACTAAGGAATCAAAGACACCAATGAGCTTAACGACAAAGCTATCCAAAGATGAGAAAGGGGTCAAAGTAAACGAGAAGTTATACAGAGAAATTATCGGAAGTTTACTCTACCTCACTGCTAGTAAACCTGACTTGTGCTACAGCGTCAGAGTGTGTGCTATATATCAAGCAAGTCCCCATGAATTACACATGATTGTCGTTAAGCGTGTCCTTAAATATGTGAAGGGAACTCTGGATTTTGGTATTTATTATACTAAGAACACTAACGTTAATCTTGTAGGTTTTTGTGATGATGATTGGACAAGAAGTTTAGATGATAAGAAGAGTACTTATGGATGTTGTTTCTTCACGGGAAACAACCTGATTGCCTAGCATAGCAAGAAGCAAAATTGTGTCACACTTTCAACAACTTAGGCAGAGCATATAGCACTAGGAAGTTGTTGCACTCAATTGCTGTGGGTGAAACACATGTTAAATGACTACGAATGAATATTGATTCCTTTCTAGTCTATTGTGATAATCTAAGTGCTATAAACATCTCTAAGAACCGAGTGCAACACTCTAGAACCAAGCATGTTGACATTAGGCATCATTTTGTTAGAGAACTGGTTGAGAAGAAACTTGCAATTATCGAGCATGTTATTACCGATAGACAGCTGGCTGATTTATTCACAAAACCATTAGATTTGAATACCTTTTTTCATTTGAGAAAAGCCTTGTGTATTTGTGAAATCTAGTTGTATCACTCAAGAGAAAGTTGTGTGTAAATAAAGACCATTGATCATTGTCCATAGTTTTAGTCCCCATTACATATCACCAAAATCATAAAAACTATGATCATCTAGTTGAGCAATACATGGTGCAGTCTGGTCCTGTGAATGAGTAATTAAAAATAAAAAACAATGACACCCTAGAAAAGTAGGGATCATCGATTTTCGAGTCAATAAATCAATAAAAAAAAATACAATGACACCCTAAAAAAGTAGGGAACATTGATTTCTAGTGTGAAATAGCTTCAAAGTGTGTGACTCAAACTGCCAATAGGGACCTCTCGAATCAAAGGAAGCAGACATCTATCTTTGATAAGGACAATCTTCGTTTACGTAGCTGATCAATTGTATCTCTTTATTCCTGAAAAAACTATTTACCTATGTGGACAATGCTAGTGTGGTTTGAATTATGCTTCACTTGTCTCAAATCGTGTTCACTAGAAACTTGCGTGATATCGGTCATCTTGCTACCATCTTAACCTCTGCTTGTATCTTTAAGGGTCACTCATCATTGTGTCTCTCTGTGTAATTGAGTCTTTCTTGTGACTCAAACAATGTGATTAGTTCCGAAATGATGAAATGTTAATGGGCCCTGTTTTGTATTTTTGCTCTGAACATACTAATGGGCTGACAAAGCTATGTTGTTTTGTGTTTTTTTTATGGTTCAGGGATAAGCGAGAAGATCTTTTTAAAGATCCCTAGGGTGTGTCTCACAAACCCTAGTTGTGGTGTCATTCTGTTTTCTCTCTAAGGCGTAACTCCTTACTTCTCACATCTCAATCTCTCATCCTTCTTGCCAATCTATTCACGATGCCGTTGAATCGTACTCAGAGAGAGGCTTTGCATCGTGTCGCCGCCGCATCTGTTCCTTCGCAGTCGGCGCCTCCGAAAACTGTCCCTCTGATTATCTCTGTTGAAGGGTACTCTTGGGAACCCACTAAACCTCATCATCATCCAGGAAAAGAACCGATACTATATGATGATGGAGACTATCACGAAGTGCCTGAGTATGTGCATGCAAAAGATCTAGATGAAGATGAACCATTCCATGATGAGCGTTAAGGCACTTAAGAGGTTATGCTCCACTTGAGTTGCGTATGGAGGAGAATCGAATACACAATCTTTGCAAGATCCAGATGTTTCCAGCAATCTTTGACACTCCTCTGGTTCGTCCTTTTAACAAGAAATTCCTTACTCATAAAGGCATTCAGGCATACAAAAGCTTCAAGGTGAGATCTTTCCTTGATCAAAAGCATCTACCTTTAGGAAAGCCTGATATGATAGGAATAAAAGAAATTTTAAGATCTTCTGGTATGTTACTCTCTGTGATTGAAGTTGGTCAATACATCATTCAAGTAGTGCGAGAATTTTACAGTAATCTTGGTGACTATGCTGAAAATTCGCATGATATGTGCATGTGTATCCTCGTGGGGAATTGTATGAATTTTCCTATGATCTCATCAATCGGATTCTTGTGCAGCCCTTTGACAGACTTCCAAGTCATGTCTCTGGAGTGTATATGGATGAACCACTCTCTGAGGCTATTATGCTCCTCACTGGAGGAAGTAAAAACTGTTGGGAAGAACTTTAGTCTAAGCATTTGACTCCCACTATGGATGTCATGTATAAGTTATGCTGCCGGAATTGGATCCCTTCTGTAAATAGCACTACAATGGCTCAAATAAGGGCAAATTTTATGTACATGCTTGTTTATTACAAGCCCTTCAGCTGTGGGAGGTTAGTGTATGAGCAGATCTTGGAAGTGACTAAGCATCCAAAGCAGCTTAGTCTTCGTTTACCATTTCTAAATATGATCTTTAAGCTGTTAAGGTTCCAGTGTGCCAAAGGATCCAATGGGGAACAAGAGCTGGCACCGCTATCTCTGGCCTTCGACTTCAGGAACTTGAAGCGGATGATTCATCAGATGGAAATGGGTTTGAAAGGTAGGTCATCTTCTCTCTATGTGCTATTTTACTCTAATCTCATGTGTTTCTGTGTGATTATGAAACCAATCAGGGGGAGACTATGGTGTCTATTGATTGCTCAGGTTTTCGCCCGAGATAACACTCTAAGGGCACAGAAGTACGTTGTAGTGGTTCGGGATCGAATCCACAGAGACCAAAGGTAGACGAAGAATTTCACATCAAATAGCGGGCTTAAGCGAAAAGGATGTCTTGTAAGAGATGTAATAAATCGAAATTAAAAACGCAAAGAAAGCAAGCAAGCAACAGCGACGTTGTAAATCAATCAAAGAAGAGTTGGGCATTGGGTATTTTCAGGGAGACATTTCATTGAAGACTCGAATTATAAACTAGGGAACATGTTTTAAATTATCTTGAACTCAAACACTAATATAGAACATATCTACTTCTGTAGTATCAATTTCCTATGTATTAGAAACCTCGAGACCAACTTCCATTTACTTTCGGATTCTAATCATGCATTCTAAACAGGTTTGGTAGGTTTACAATTCACTTAAAAATCAACTTCCATTGGCTTAAGATGAATTGCTCATTTAGGATTCTTTTAGGCATTTAAATAAACACTCTCCAGGCGTTAAACATCCTAAGATGAGAAACTAAGTGATCACTTTAATTTCATGCATTACGAACAATCCTAGATGAAGATCCAATTGATTAAATCCCTAATCATACAATTCTATGTCAACAATTCATGAATCCCTATGCGAGAACCTAAACCCAACAAGCAAACTACTTACTCATGATAATTGAACAAACACATATCAGATCAGAGAGAGACATAATTGTATTGAATAGAAAATAAAGAGTAAGGTTTAGAATTCTTCTCAGATTCGAAGTACGGAAGATGATTCTTCCTCTTAGGTTACAAATCTCTCTCTTGCACTCAGAAACTCAGAAAAATAGCATAATGATATAGGAAACACGATTTTAGGTTTTAGTAATGAGATCCGGTTCAAGATAAGTTCTGTTTGGTTCTTTGTAAAATCAGTCCGAGAAACGAGACAAGGATCGATCGATCTTGAGACAAGGACAAATCGATCCTTGCCCATCTGTTTGGATATTTCAGCCTTCAAGAAAACTTCCTTCGATGCTTGAAATCCGTCCAAAATGCAATCTTTTCGCACATCCAAGCTCGATTCTTGTAAAAACACTAAAGAACAAAAATCCGCACTAAAAAGATCCAAATACATACTAAAAACCGTAATTCTCGAGTAAAAACCGTAATAAAAACCACTAAAATACTAACAAATCAAATCCCCCAGACTTGAATCTTTCCTTGCCCTCAAGTAATGAAAACGAAGATTAAGCCTGCGGAAAAGAATTTTGAAAACCAAATGGATCTTATGCTATTAGAAAACCTTACTCTGCACTCTTTTCGCTAACCATATAGACTTAGAACATTCTCCCCAAGAATCGTTGCATGACATCCCAAGCCCATCCATACTCTAAAGTCTGAACATGCAAACGCATCATTCATGTTAATAACTCTCTACATTCATTCAAGATAGGTGTGACACTTTTTCACCGAACAACTCGTAATCAAGAAATCAGGCTAGGTATTCAAGGCTTTTAGTGGTGAGGTTTAGAGTATTTTGGGTACAAAAACTGAGTCAGGATGCAAGACATTATGCAAAATCGTAGGAGAGAAATAGTATATTGATATTCAAGTCCCCTAACTACCTAAGTACAAACCACCAATCAAAAGTAAATCGAATACGTGCAAACATCAGGGTGAATCCTATCAACAAAATAATAAGCAAATGTTAATTTCTAAGCCAGATATGAAGAAGAAGAAAATAGTTTTCTTTTTTTATCTTTTTTTATTTTTTAGAACGAAAATCTGGTAGAAATTAGCATATCAATGACGTTTTTAAATTTTAAAACACCCATACAACATGACGAAATGCGACATATCTATCTAAACCACCAAAACACCCAACACCGAGAAATCAGACACTCAGGACCGTGTCTAAACCACCTAAATTGTTCCATCCTACCTAAGCAATTAGAAGGATCATGTCTACCCTATTCTCTCCATTGTTTGTACACATGTTTGCATATAGGATCAAAAAGAAATGTATGGAGATTCACGGAGAAAAAGTAAGGGTGTGCTGCCAGACTAAAGATAAGTCAGGTCACTCAGGATTACTGAAAAGAATGGTATAAAAATGGGGATGTAATCCAGAATGATGGGTTTGATTCCTGATTTCAAGTTCCTGGATCAAAACAATGAAGTTCATTAGTTGGCCAAATAAAATAGAGTTAATACCACTTCATACAAAAGTCTGAGTTCCAGAGTTTTCTTTAGGGGAGTTTGGTCATGAGGTATTCTGGTTTGCCTGTGCTAAAAGTCCATATGAAATGGTCAACAAGAATATAAATAAAGTGCAATGCGGAGAGATAATAGTCCCGAATCATCATAAAGCATAAACAATCCATAATTGACTCAATAAAAACATCAAAATGACTCAAACATCACAACAAAAGAAAAACTAAAACATAAGTAACTTCTCCCAGACTTATCTCACACCGTCTCAGTGTGAAACAAATCCAAAGACGGGGTAAGTTGCAAATAACAAGGAAAAATAAAATCAAGATGAAAAGAAAAAGGAAAGAGCAAAATTACCTGAAAGCGTGTAATATAGCCATGTAAATGAGTCAGGGATCGATCAATCCATGGACAGGGATCGATAGATCCCTGTCCTTCTGTCTCTTGACCTGTTTCCTGCAATACTACAACTAAAAACATGAAAAACGTCCAAAGCACCAAAAACCAAAACACAAAAGCCAAAAACACTACAAAACTAACTAAACTGAAAAAGAAAATTACCTAGCGGGTTGCCTCCCACTCATCGCTTGTTTAAGGTCACGAGCCTGACTATAGAAGTGATGGATAAGTTTCGAAGGGTCTTTGAACTTGCTCTGAAGCAAGCTCCACCAGCGAAAATCTTCAGCTCAAGGATGTTGCTCATCGCTTTCTTCACAACAGCTGCTCTCTTCTCTTTAAACTCGGGTGTAAGGATGGCCCTGACTTTGGAGAAAGGTCTGAATTTGCCTTTACGCTTCACTTTGTACATAATCGCACTTCCATCACATCTTAGAGGGATCAAGGTAACCTCTAAACTCTCTTAAGTATCGTGCTCTTTCTGCTTCACTTTCTTTTTGTTCTTGAGTTTTCTCACTGTAGAATGAACGTCTCCATCCAGGACTTCTTTGACGTCGTTCTTTTCAGCAATCACCAATGTGTCTTTACTCAATAAACCATCCTCTTCGTCAATTCGTGATAAGGAAATATGAAAATAATCCTCGGTGTAAGGTTCCTCCACAGCCTCTTGAATCACATCAATCAAAGTGTCCACCTAAATTGTATGCCAATCAATGGTAGGCTTCTTTGTTGACTTCTCGAGGTTGAAACGCACATCAAGTTTCCCCAACTGTAGATCAATTTGACCATTCTGAACATCAATCATCGCTCTAGCTGTAGATAAGAATGGTCTCCTTAAGATTATAGGATCCTTGGGTTCTTCGTTAAGCTCCAAGACTACGAAATCAATGTATACATAGCCTTTCCCAACACCAACAAGAATGTTATCGAGAATACCTATTGGCTTCTGAATTAATCTATCAGCAAGTATCAAGGACATCTTCGTGGGCTTATAATTCACCATATTCAGCCTTTGCAAGACAGATAGCGACATCAAACTAACTTCAGAGCCCAAGTCACACAGATATCTCTCGAAGGTAAGAGATCCAATCCTGCAAGGCAAAACAAAAGGACATGGATCTTCGCGTTTCTCTGGTGCGATATTCTGAAGAACTGCACTACACTCTGCAGTAAGAACTGAAACACCTTGTTCTAAGGTCATACGATCTGAAAGAATCTCCTTCATGTACCTTTTAAGAGAAGGTACCATCTTGACTGCTTCTACGAAAGGCAATCGCACATGTAATTCACCAACTAGATTCTTTCACTTCTCATACTAACATTCCTTGATCTTTTGATGGTGTCTGGAAGGATACAGAGGCTTCAGTATGTAAGGCAAGGGTGGTACCTACTCATCCTCAACCTCTTGTGCCTTTGATTCATCGCAAAAATCTGACGAACCCACGTCAGAACAGGGATCGATCGATCCCTGTCCTTCTGTTCAGAATTTTGTGAAGTGGAATTAGACAAGGTTTAATGATCCTAGGGCAGGGATCGATCGATCCCTGTCCTGCTGTCTTGGACAAAAAGTTTTCCTCTTTTCCACTTCGCACCGTAATAGCATTGCAGTATTCCTTCGAATTCTTCTCCGGTTTGGCTGGAATGACACCTGGCGGAGCTCTGTTGCTCGCAAAAATCTGAGCAACCTGTGCTTCCAGCATCTTCATTCGAACACTCATAGCCTCAAACTTCCCATTGAGGTCAATGTACATGCTATCGAATTTCTGGTTGATTTCCACATCAGACTTAGTATGATTTTCCAGTACTTGGTGTAGCATTTTTTTTCAGATCACTATCTTCAGAAGATGTAGAAGATTGTCCTTGGTTTTGATTCTGATATCCCGATTGATAGTTTCTCTTGAATTCTCATGAACCAAAGTGCTTCTATTGATAACCATTGTTCTGATTCTTGTTCTGAAACCCGGAGCTGAAGACACTCTGATTTGTTGGTATGGCTTGTTCTAGAACTGGTTCTATTGGTTGAAACCATTGTTACAAAAATTCCCTTGACCTCCACTATAATTCACATCTACTTTTCCACCATTCAGCTCCTTAGACATGAACTCAAGAGACATATGTCCCATTTTTTGCTCTTGAAGCACATGTGCATCATTCTGTTCCCCAACAAAGTTCACTCCTTGCTGATCTCTCCTCATTACCTCATCGAGCTTTGACTGCAGATCACCAATTCTCTTCGCATCTGATGATACAACTTCTCTACCACGGTCATAATATGATATTTGATTGGCCTGACTATTCACCATGTTATTCTCCAGCATATAAGCTTCTTCCACAATCTTGGTCATGAAATCACCATTGCTCGCGGTGTCCATAGCGTTCTGATATTTTTCCTCAACCCCATTGTAGGAAATGTTGAGGAGATTCCAATCAAAGAACCCATGATGAAGACAATCATTGAGGTACTCCTTGAATCTCTCCCAAGATGCATGAAAACTCTCGAAACCCAATTTGTGAAATCCACCAATCTTGTTTCGAAGAGACATAGACCTTGATTTCGTGAAGAAATGCCTAAGGAAAGTAGCTTTGATCTCGTCCCATGTCATCAAAGAATCAGGCTTTAGACTTGTTACACCATCTCGTAGCTTTTTCATTCAGAGAGAAACTGAAAAACCTGCATTTTAGAGCTTCAGGAGGTAGTCCATTTTGCTGGAATATTGCCAATGACTTCAAATTTATCCAGATGGTGCATTGGGTTCTGTGATGGCAACCCATGAAACTGATTCTGCTGCACCAAGTTAATGAGACCAGTCTTAATCTCAAAGTCTCTTCTCTCTATGGGAGGCGGACGAATCCCAGCATGATTCGGATAGAAAGCCTCCGGAGTGTCATATTGCGCCAGAGTCATCCTCCGTTGAGGTTGATTTGCGCGTTGTTTCCCCTCAGCCGCAACATTTTGCTGGCTAACTTGCTGAGCACCAGCATTAGTACCAGCATTAGTACCAGCATTAGCACCACCACTAGCAGGTGGATCACCTCCTGGAAGGACTCCAGGAAAGAGAGGATTTTGATGAACTTGAATGTTTTCTCCCATGTTATCACCCATGATTTCAGAAAACTCAAATTTCTCAATAACCTCCAACAACTTCTCCTTCTTCTTCTGTCTCTCTAGACACGTAGGTTCCGGCTCAAAATCGAGAAGATTCGCGATCCCTTGGCTTCTAGTATGAGACCTGTTCATGCATCTGAAAGCACAAAAACAGAGAAGAAAAAGAAGAGATTTAACAAAATAAAGAAAAATGCCTTAGGCATGCAATGATCCTAAGTTCTAAGACGACCTATTGGTCCCCGGCAACGGCGCCAGAAAACTTGATAGCTCAGGTTTTCACCCGAGATAACACTACAAGCGCACAAAAGTACATTGTAGTGGTTTGGGATTGAATCCACAGAGACCAAAAGTAGCATGAAGAATTATAGATCAAATAGCGGGCTAAAACGAAAAGGATGTCTTGTAAGATATGCAATAAATCAAAATTAAGAAAGCAAAGAAAGCAAGCAAGGAACAACGGAGTTGTAAATCAATCAAAGAAGACTCGAATTATTGACTAGGGAACATGTTTTAAACCGTCTTGAACTCTAACACTAATATAGAACTGATCTACTTCGATGGTATCAATTTCCTATGTATTAGAAACTTCGAGACTAATTTCCATTGACTCTCGAATTTTAATCATGCATTCTAAACATGTTTGATAGGTTCACAATTAACTTAAACATTAACTTCCATTGGCTTAAGATGAATTGCTCATTTAGGATTCTTTCAGGCATTTAAAAAAACTCTTTCCAGGCGTTAAACAACCTAAGATCGGAAACTAAGTGATCAGTTTAATTTCATGCATTACGAACAATCCTAGATGAAGATCCAATTGATTAAATCCCTAAACATACAATTTTATGTCAACAATTTATGAATCCCTATGCGAGAACCCTAAACCCAACAAGGAAACTACTCATTCATGATAATCGAACAAACACATATCAGATCAGAGAGAGAGACATGATTGTATTGAACAAAAAATAAAGAGTAAGGTTAAGAATTCTTTTCGGATTTTAAGTACGGAATATGATTCTTCTTCTTAGGTTACAAATCTCTCTCTTGCACTCAAAAACTCAGAAAAATAGCATAATGATACAAGAAACACGAGTTTAGATTTTAGTAATGAGATCCGGTTCAAGATAAGTTTGATTTGGTTCTTCGTAAAATCGGTCCGAGAAACGGGACAGGGATCGATCGATCATGAGACAAGGATCGATTGATCCTTGTCCATCTGTTTGGATATTTCAGCATTCAAGAAAACTTCCATTGATGCTTGAAATCTGTCCAAAATGCAATCTTTTCGCACATCCAAGCACGATTCTTGTAAAAAAACTAAAGAATACAAATCCGCACTAAAAAGATCCAAATACATACTAAAAACCATAATTCTCATGTAAAAACCGTAATAAAAACCACTAAAATACTAACACATCATCTATTACGCGGAGATTGTAAGAACAATGATGCTACTGAGGAGGAGTTAGGCTGAAGATTGGAATTTATTATTATTATTATTTGGTTCTGGTTGTTTTAAATTCTCCGTATCATTTTGGTTTTCTTTAGACTAATCTAAACATGGGTGGTTCTGTCTTGTAAGAGGATGTGGTTGTGTAAAGTTTTTTCTATTTGAACTTTTATTCACTTCTTTTGTTTGTGTTTTTCGGAGACTAACTTTTGATTTGTGTTCTCTAGTTGCGTTTCTTTTCTACGATTAACTTGTCCTGTGAATAGATGGTTGGATTGACATGATCGAATAAAAAGGGGGAAATGGTGAGGACTGCTTCTGAGTTAGGGATCATATGCAGTAAGGAAAGAGTTGTGTGACACAAGATGTTTGGCGGCAACACGTGTTGATGATGTGGCGATACTCGGAGAAGAATATGGAAAAGAGAAGATTCGAGTGTATCGCGGAGATTACTTGAAGATTCTCTAGGTCAAAACACGGGATGAGTATTTAAGGAGGCTTGCGATGAGAATGACGGCATTCCTTTGGAGAGATAGTTTGTGATATTCAACAAAAGGTTTTCTTAAGGATTTTGGGTTAAACAAGTGACTGTTGTTGCTTGATTAGTTAGGTTGGGAGATTAGCTATTGGTTAGTGGTGATTGCAAAGTGAAAAGCAATTCACGCCAAACTGATCAAATAAAGTCTTGTATATGATTTTTTTGAGTGATATCTAATAAAAGAGTTTTTGAATTCGGTTTTTAGGTTCTTTCTCGGTTTGGGTTCTAACAGTAGATATATGTGGAACACTCGACATTGATGAGGATGAGAAATCGTGACCTCATTGCCGATCGTGGTTCCTTTACTTCTAAAATTGAGATTTGCAATTGAGATTCCTAGCTCACAGGTTCTCAGAGACTGGTGATCCCATAATTCGTAGCCAATTCCTAGTTGACTTCTTTGTTCACCTGCTCTGTTTTGTTAATGAACAAATATTTCTGTTGGATTTTTCAAAAGGTACAAGTTTGATTTACGAGTTCTGAAACAGAGGAAGATGAATGGATAATTGTCAAGAAACACGTAAGACAACGATCACTCACTTGTGAAGCATCAGAATGTGTTGCACTTCTTGCGGGAGATCTCACACTTTATTTCCACGGTTTTGGATTTTGTTATCTTGAAGTATTCATTGGAGGATGTTATGAACTAGTTTCGAGTTTATTCATGAAGGGACATAATTTTCAATGTAAAACTTATTCAGGAAGGCAATGATCAAGCTCTTTACTTTGACGCATTGTTCTTGATACACAAAGAGGAAGACACGATGTCGAAGGTTGTCATTGTCGATTCTTGCTTCGTTATAATCATTGTCATTGTCGATTCTTGCTGCGTTATAGTCACGAAAAGTCCAAGGTTGGATTATCCGTCTCTCTCGTTGCCTGTATCTATTTTTCTACCTAGTCAACTCCATTTAGTTTCGAGGTTTGGGAATCAGAAGCAAACTCGCTGATTTCCTTGAAGAAGATTTCAGGCTACAACAACTTGTTCATTTTCTATGGGTTAATATTTCATTTTTGGATTAGGTTCATAAAGAGATTCATCTAAATGAAAAGAGATTCGAGCACCTCGCATTCTAAAACTTTGTTCAAAGTGTAGTCTACTTGGTGATGAGGACATCAAACCGAATCAAGTCCAGAATGTTGTTCCTGAGGTTAAGGAGGGTCCAATGACACGATCAAAGAACAGGAGGCTTATAGAAGGTTTTAATCTAGCAATTGAAGCCATTACTAACACAATTGAGCTTGGAGATATGCAAAAAACATTTAGGAACTCAGCAGCCTTCAAGAGAGCTCGGTTGCGCTAGATCGAGACTTACTAGAGGAATTTGCTCGTTTAAGTATAAAAGAAGCTCCACCTCAGGAAAACCAAGGTATTTATGTTTACTTGGAAGGAAATGGAGTTCAAAACACCAAGGATCTCAATGAAAACACACTGGAGCTTCGAGATACCGTCAATTCAAGCTACTCAGCGGCTAGTGAGCAAATGGAGCAAAGAGAGGAATCTGAAGGTGATCACGTGAAAACACTTGAAGAACTCAATCATAATGGATTCAAGGGACTTCAAGATCAAGAATTCATAAAAGGATTAAAGCTAAATGAACCAGAATCAACAAAGATAATTTCAGCTCCAAATTTGACAAATTCAAGCCAAAACCAGGTATATTCGGTTTATACACTTTGTGAAGGTAAAATGGACAAGCCTAGTGGTATTTAGAGCATCAGAAGACCAAGGGTCGAGCCCCAGCAAGTGCAAGAAAAATCACACAAGGAATTTCTTTTTTCTGTTTTAGTATTTTTCCTTTTCGGTTACAAGATTATTTTCCTTTTTTTTGATTCTTAGAACGTCTTTAGGGTTTATTTGCATTCATTTTCTACACTAGAAGTTCATAGCTGAAGAGCATATTAATAAGGCTGCCCTGCAGATTTGTAGACAAAACTTTTTACCCTATCAATAAAATAACGCCGTTTTTGCTTCTCTGCTTTGA